>OZ025715.1:350620-495620 GCA_964019335.1 Diplonema japonicum | reverse complement strand
GGGTTTGCGGGTTTGCGGGTTTGCGGGTTTGCGGGTTTGCGGGTTTGCGGGTTTGCGGGTTTGCGGGTTTGCGGGTTTGCGGGTTTGCGGGTTTGCGGGTTTGCGGGTTTGCGGGTTTGCGGGTTTGCGGGTTTGCGGGTTTGCGGGTTTGCGGGTTTGCGGGTTTGCGGGTTTGCGGGTTTGCGGGTTTGCGGGTTTGCGGGTTTGCGGGTTTGCGGGTTTGCGGGTTTGCGGGTTTGCGGGTTTGCGGGTTTGCGGGTTTGCGGGTTTGCGGGTTTGCGGGTTTGCGGGTTTGCGGGTTTGCGGGTTTGCGGGTTTGCGGGTTTGCGGGTTTGCGGGTTTGCGGGTTTGCGGGTTTGCGGGTTTGCGGGTTTGCGGGTTTGCGGGTTTGCGGGTTTGCGGGTTTGCGGGTTTGCGGGTTTGCGGGTTTGCGGGTTTGCGGGTTTGCGGGTTTGCGGGTTTGCGGATTCCCCTTCCCTTCGCACCGCCTTTTTGCACTCGTCGTGGCACCCCTGACCCTTCCACACACAGCCCCTGCACACCAGGCACCTCTCGAGGTCCAGTCTCCTCAGAACGCTCTCCGGGATCTCGTCGATCTCCTCGTCAGCTTGAAGCTCTTCATGATCTCGTCCACTGACTTGCCGGCCCTGGGTTGTTTGTCGGGGTTCCACAGATTCCGCTGCCTGTGTAGTGCACAGTGCGTCTGGTTCGACGAGCACGCCGCAGCACACGTTCCACAGAGGTTCACCTTCATGTTCCTCGCCTGCTCTTGTTTCACAAAATGATGGTGGACCGCATTGAGGTGTTTAACTAGACAGCTTGCCACACTGGTGCGGAAAGAGCAGCCTTCCATCCGGCATTGATGTTTGTCTGTTCCTTCTTTTTCCCCCTCCTTCTGCGCCTCCGTGTGCTCATCATCCAAATCCATGGGGGGAGGGTCACCACCTCCTTGCAACGCGTCCCCTGCCAGCGTCAAGTCCGCAAAGGGGTCCAGGTGTTCGGCCTGAAAGAGCTTATCCTCCGTCTCGGCTCGTTCCTTCGCCGCTTGCTTGGCGTCCTCCTTCTTTTTTCTGCGTCTTGAGCTTCTAGGCGGGCCCAAGTACACCGGCAGGTAGTGACCTCTCGATCCGCGTCTTGTCTTCCTCAGCTTTACCGGTCCGAATCTCTGGGTCGGGTCAGCACCAGCTTTCCCCACCATCACTTCCGACATGGCCCAGAGCGACATCAGCCCCCCTATCCAAACTGAAGTGCTTCCCACCAGAGTGCCCCCTACTGCTAGCCAAGCGAGCTCCCCGGCGGACCATTCATCCCCTCGGGGCCCCACCTGTACCCTTGACCTGCGGGTGGTCCTCCTGTCGCTCCCCGGCCTCTTCCACAACACTGCCGCATGCAGGAAGGAGGGGGCCATCCCGATGCCCGCCCCCAGCACCTGCCTCACCCCTGGGATCAGCAAGAGGGAGACCAGGGCGACCCAGGCCCACGCCCCCAGGTGCTCCCATCTCACCCCTTCCTTGCTGTGTCCCGTCCGTCTGCGGTGCCTCCTTGTGCCGGTTGCAGCCCCAGGTGCCGGGATTCTGGGTGCCAGGGGTTGGGCTCCAGGCGTTCCCACCTCGGTCCGCTTCAGCCCCATTGCAGGGTCATCTGGCTTCTGTTCCAGGGCGGCCTCGTGTTCCTCTCTGCGGGCCCTCCTCCTCCCTTCTTTCCTCGCACGACGGTGCCTTTTCTTCTCCTGTCTGGCAGCCTCCCTCGCCCCCTCCCTCGCCTTGGTCCTCTTCTCCCGACGCCTCTGAAGGGCCGTTTCGCTCCTGTGCCTCCTCCTGTTCTTCTTCCGCTTGGGCGCTGGCTTAGGTTCCCTGCCACCCATGGCAATCCAGGGGGCTCTTTTCTGTCTTCTCACAAGGGTGTGCAGTGGTGCTCTCACGTCGCCCGCAGCCTCCGCCCCAACCACACCTTGGCGGGCAGTGGGGGTGGGTGCTGGGTCCCCCTGGTTGTTTGAAAAGAAAAAAGGTTCCTCCTTGTTTGTTTTTTTTTTTTCTTTCCCTTCCACCCTCAAAAAAAGCCCCCGGCCCTTGGGGACCAGGGTGTACACCTCCGTAGAGGGTCCAGAAAAAATGGGGGGCAGAGAGGGAGGGGCACTACCTTCTCTCGGGTGTGCTGTCTCTCCCTCTGCCTTTTTTCCTCCGAAGAGGGTCTGTTTTTCACCTCCGTGGAGGGTTCTGGAGAGGGCTCTATAAAAGAAAAAGGGGGGGACGAATGGGGGGGAGGAACACTACCCTCTCTCGGGAGTGCCACCTCTTCCCCTCTCTCTCTGTTTTCCTCCGAAGAGGGTCTGTTTTTTACCTCCGTGGAGGGTTCCTCTGGAGAGGGCTCTAAAAATGAAAAAGGGGGGGACAAATGGGGGGGAGGAGCACCACCCTCTCTCGGGAGTGCCACCTCTTCCCCTTTCTCTCTGTTTTCCTCCGAAGAGGGTCTGTTTTCCTCCGAAGAGGGTTCTAAAAAAAAAAAGGGGGCGGGTGGGGCACTATCCTCTCTTGGGAGTGCCACCCCCCCTTGCCCACAAAAAAGGGGATCTAAAAAAGGGGGTTCGTCTGTTAACCCAGGGGATGGGTCTTCCTGGGGTGTGCGGGTGAGCTTGGGGCCTACCGCACGCAGGGTGATCGACACCCTGACACCAGTGGACATCCCGGACGGGATGTGGTGCGTCCACTGGTGTCTCGCTTCACCTTCCAACAATGCCCATGAGAAGGGGGGCACCAGGTATTTCGCCACCCTGTCCCCCCTCCTCATGACCATTGTGGTCTCGGCTCCGTACGAGAGGACTAGGACAATCGGTCCCAGCCTCGCGTCGTCCTTGTGGGCGGCAATCCCACAACCAGACTTGTACTTGTTGACAAGTACCTGGTTGGGGACCACCTCGAGCCCTGCGGCGGCGGCCACCTCCCTCACCCACCCCTCCGCCCCCCCTGGGATCCCCGTGGTGGGGCGCACCTTGGCGTTCGTCCCCTCCCACCGGCACCCGTATTGGAGGGTCTCCCTCCCTGAGTTCCCAGACAGGGCCTCCCACTTTCCTGAAAGCAGGGCTTTCGGGAAGGCAGGGGCCGGGCCCGTCCTCAACCCGGGAGGGTGTTCACCATACACCAGTACCCACCCCTTTTTTTCTCCCTCTTTTCCTCCCTCTTCAACAATAGCAGGGTCGGCTGCAGGGGTCGTGGTCGCGGCGGTCGTGGCTGCGGCAGGGGCGGCTGCGGCGGTCTCAGTTGCGGCGATCAGGGCGGCAGGGTCGGCTGCGGCGTTCAGGGCGGCTGGGGCGGCCGTGGCTGTAGCAGCGGCGGTCAAAACCGCGGTCTCTGCTAGTGATTTTTTTATTTTATTATTTTTTTTTTCTAAAGGGGGGTGGGGGGATCTAGGGGGTGGGGATTCATACTGCCCAACCAGATTGCCTGGTTGGGTGGGTCTCGGCGCCGTGTGCTGCGGGCTGCGGGCTTGCTCCTGCGGGCTGCGGCTGCGGCTGCGGTCACCTCCTCCTGCGAGTCGTCTTGGATCCATTTTTTTTTTTTTTTTTTTGTTTTATAGTGTGTGTTGGGGGGGAGGGGATCCTTTCGTTGAGCGGCGGGCAGGCCGACGGGCAAAACAACCCCCCCGGACGACGGCGACGACGGACGACGGACGCAGCGGCAACCCAGGCAGAGGCGGCAGGCACCAGCAGAACACGAACGACCAATAAAGTACAGAAACTGTAGCTTTAGAATCGTTGGTCCATTTGGAGGCGATAGCTTCCAAGCAGAACTCACGGCGATGGAGGAAGCACTCATCCAGCTGTTGAAAACCGGAAAGAACGATGTGCAGATCAACATCCTGACAGACTCGATGTCTTGTCTGCAGAAATTGAAGCAGGGGCCAGCACGACAACCAGAAAGCATTACGAACAGGGTCTGGAGCCACCTGCACGAGCTGCTGAAGAGAGGGAACCGCATAACCTGCTGCTACATACCCAGCCACTGCGGGGTGGAGGGAAACGAGACAGCAGATATCCTCGCACGAAAAGGCACCAAGCAGGAGTACACGCAAGAGCTCAGCTTCGGATGGACATGACTTCAACAGCTGGCGAGCCCCCCCAGGACAAGCCCACGGTCAGCTGCCATGCGCCACCCGACTTTTGAATTGAAACAAAGTCGATAACAGGCAACCCAATTACCCTGTCCGTGCCGTATCGAAGTTTTTCGTCATATTACGGGACCTGACGAGCTACTCAAATAACTGAAAAAAAATAAACAAGTGTCAAAAACAAATAAACGTGGTACAATACAAACAGCTAACAGCAGCCAGTGTGGCCTACTTTCAACGTCTCAAACCGGTATCGACTTTTGCCTTTGCACCCCAGTCGATCTTCCCTTTCGGCATGTTCTTCTTAGGAGTCAATCTCACAGGGGAGGCTATCGGGGAGGAGGAAGGGTACACCACGGCAGCACCGTAATCGGCAGGAGGCGGGGAATAGTCAGATGGCTCATGGAGTGGAATGTGCTCATAGAGAGGATCAACCCCCACAGGGAGAGTTGGCACAATAGGAGCAGGAGGAGGCGACGGTGGAGGGAGCAAGTCAATCGGGAGAGGCACCGGGTCAGGGGGAACAATGGGAGGGGGGTTGTCGTCACCAGTGTGCCTTCTGCGCCATTCCTCCTGAATGGACGCCACTTCGATCGGGTCGTATATCCCAAAATGCAGACAAAGCTGTTCAACAGTGTCCCAAAATAGCAGCTGTGTTTGTGATGAAGTAAACTAGATATTGACCACACCCCAATGTCATGTGGCTTGATGCCATTCGCGTCCGCCAGTGCTGCAAAAGCTACCCAGCTTGGTGAAGGTGGTGGCAAGGGCTCGGACTTCCTTGGTTGGCTCTTTGACTTCTTGTGCCCAATCTGTGCTTTTTTAACAGGGGAACTGTAACCAAGCTGCTTCGGGTGTTGTCTCCTGTGCAAAAGGTTTATTTTATGTTCAACATCTTCATACTTCGAAGCATAGTCAGTATTCTTGTAGGCAGCAGGTGACTGGACCTGTGGATCAGGGGCTGTTGATAACGGCCACATAGGAGATACGGCTGCACCAAGGGGCAAGATGCCCAGAGGGTCCGGGTACGGCCTTGGGACGGCCATAGGCAAAGGAACGGGTACAGGCACAGGTGGCTGTGGCTGCGGAGGGGAAGAAGACCTAAGTCGTTGTTCATGATGATTTGGACATGTGGACTTAATGTGGGCATACCTCCTTGGAGATGGCTCCCTCCTTTTGAGGGCATAGTTGTACTTGTCATATGGTTCTGCCTTGACCTCTTGAGGGTCGTTAAAAGGCTGCCCGGAAATAACAACTGGGGTGCGCATAGTATCCGCATTAGCGATTGGCAGTGCTGGTACAGAAATGGGTCCATAGTTTCTCATGGGTGATGTGTGCCTTGGGCTTTGCTGCTGGGGTGAAGAGGACCTCCTGCCCCTAGACGCCGACCTTATGTTGTACTCATCAGGAGTGTGCTTCGTCATAGTCATGTGCGTGCTGTGTTTGAACAATAAAAACAAGAAATAATAAGACAATAAAAAAAAACGTCCGCTTAACAAGCCGACTGTATTAAGACTCCAGCACAATTCCAGCGGTGCTTATGGCAAAAGCAGCAGTCTGCAGCTCTTTTGTCACAATATTAGTGCCGTCCTGTTTCACATCTAGCGAAGTCATGCGGTGCGAGGGTGTGACCTGAAGAACAAGGGATGGAGAGAAGTCGGCCAATAGCTGCTTAGCTAGAAACAGTGGTTGGATAGGAGTGTTGGATGTGTGATACGTGTGACTCACAATAATTAAAACCGTAACGGAAGCAGCTCGTAGGAGTTGCAGGGCAGAAGGGATATTAGGGGAGGCAGCACCCCTGTCGGTGCCGATGAGGTAGTTGATGCCGTCCACGATGACAACCTTCGGCGGCTTGCCCAGCGTGTGCAGCAGCGTCTCGCCAAGCTGCTGCATGTTCTGAGGTCGGTACACAGTTACATTTTCTAGCTGAGCTGTTGGTCCTGCTAGCTGCTGCAGCCTCTTCCCGTCAAATGTCTTATCACAATCATAATAATGCACATTGCTCCAGCTGCTCTCTCGCAAGGCAGCCGCCACGATGTGATAAGCAATCTGCGACTTTCCTCCTGCCTTAGGACCTGTGAAGAGCAAGCCCTCCCCGCCTATCAGGCCGCTTCTCCCAGCACCTGTGTTATCAATGAGAGGAATTTTAGTCACCAGTGACGTGGCGGCGCACCGCTTCATGTATGACAGAGCGGTGTCGTTGGCGCTCACTGTCTGGGACAGCTGCATGTCGTCGTCCGCGTCCACGCTCATGTTCATATTACCTTTGGGCTTAAGAGTATTTGCAGTGTATCTCCTGCACTGTTCGTGTAAAGTGACTGACGGTGAGGACGTGCACGGACTTAGGCCAAACGTCCTCACCGAGCCAGACGCCCACCGTCAGCCCGCATGTTTGGGGTGCATCGCCTTGCTGTTCGCGAAGGACCCATACGTGTGTCTCGTATGTCTGTTGTGCTGAGGAGGCATTAAGTGGATACCTTCAGAGTCTCGAACTGCCGTGGAGGTATCCTGGCGTAGGTAGTCTCCGCTCCTTTATTGAAGCCTTTCCAGACAACATCCATCCACTTATCGGTGTCGTTCTCCACGAGCAGTGTGTACGCATATGTCCGTTGGGTGACAACCGTCATCAGCGACAAGGTGTCCAACTCCGGCCTCGCACCAGATCTGTGTTATGTCGAGGGCTCATTGTACATACTCGCACATCATGCACCGGTACCGCACCCCCTGCGATACCATCCCGTACTGCGCCTCCTCGTTGCACTCCGCATGCCCCCCCAGCCCCAGCACCCCGTGACCCTTGCCTTCAATCACAACAGTAAAGGCTTCTTTCCTTTGTAGTACCAAAGGACCACCGATGACGAGCCCACAAACATCTTCCACAAGCAGCAAAAGTAGCAAATGAGTAAGCCAAGCCATGGCGGCCTTGATGGATGTGAGCATATCACGAATAATGAGAATAAAGTAGGAACAAAAAAAGAGGGTGGGGTGGGAAGGAAAATAGGGGGTTTTGAGACTCTGGGAAAGAAAGAAAGGGAAGAGGATAAGGGAAGAGAGGGAATAGAAGAAGGCAACCCTCGCCTAGATGTCGTAGGAACCATGCACGAGAGAGCGGCGCTGGCCTTCATCGAATAGAAGGGAAGGAGGGGAGAGCAGCAGACAAAAGTAAGAAGAAGACAGGGCCACGTCTGTTGGAAGTACTATATTTCTTCTCGAAAAAAAAAAACTAAGGAGGTATAAAATGAAATAAAGAGAGAAGACCCTCACCATCAAGTGCAACGCACAGGAATGCAAGTGCCATGCCTAACTAACAAGAGGGAGGGGCAATAAAAATAAAATAAAATGTATAAAAATAAAATGAGGAACAAAAAAAAAGTGGTGGGGGGGAAAAGTTGTCACATTCTAGAACAAAAAGATCTTATGGTGGGAGCTTATGCGTGTGGGCCTTTTTTTCTTTTTTTGGGGGGGTGTAAAAAATCTACGCTGTTTCTTTTAAGTAAAATCCGTTCTTTCACACACAAGTAAATAAAAAGGAGTTTTTTTTTTTTTTTTTTTTTTTTTTTTTTTTCCCCTGAATGGCGAAAGCCACTGTGCTTTTACTTTATTTTTTTTAAAAGGTTTCTTTCTTTTTCAAAAAGGAATAAAAAATGCGGACTAACAAGTCCCCACAGATGAATAGAACCATTTTTCAAAAAAAAAGGTCTTTTTCCCCCTTGCTGGTTGATCCCAGTTTATGCCAATCTACTTGGTACAGGAATACACGTGTCTAGAAAAAAAAAGAGAAGATAGTGGCGAAGGGGAATAGGGACGAGGAAAATAAACAGAAACTATCTCACACCTATTGAGCACTCTATGACTTCAGGCGTGAGTAGTCTCCAGATAACGGCTTCAATATTGTGAACCTTAATGGAAAAGGGGAGGCAAATTCTCTATTTAAAAGGAAGAATGGGGAATCAAAAAAAACACTGCTTTTTTTTTTTTTTTTTTTTTTTTTTGTTTTTTTTTTTCTATTTAGGAAGGGAACAAAACCGCCCCCTCCCTTTTTCAACTACCCCTTTAATACCTCTTCTCATTTTTCTTTTTTTTCCAGAAAAAAAGGACGAAAAGGAGGGGGAAATGAAAAAGAAAAAGGGGGGAGAAAAATCAAAAAAGGGAATGAGGAGGCCTGAAATATCTATGAACTAAAAGGAAGGGGGGATTTTTTTAAAATCTCCTTTTCTTGCGTGTTAAAGCTCTAAAAATAACGGGAAATATGGAGGGGAATAGGAGTAAAAAAATGGGGTTAAAAAATGTAAGAATGCTGCAAATTGTCTGTTGGGGAATCTAAGGGCTTATTCGAGGAGCACCTATCCTCTGCTCCCAGGGTTCGAGGAGCAACTACAGGTCAGGGCCTAGATCTCGAGGGATGATGGGGGGTGATATCTTTTTTTTTTTGTTTTTGTTTATTCATTATGTTCAGCTCTCAGCAGGCCTCGGGGGAGTGCATGTCTTAGAGTGAGTCGACCACGCCTCACGCTGGCACTGTTGGTTGCAGAAAGTTGCCACCTTGCACCTTCCGCAAAGCATAAGCTTGCCGCTCTTACCACAGTGCTGGCAAATCTTCATCTTCGGCTGTTCCGTGCCCTGGCTCACTGGGGACGAGATGGTCTGCCCCATGGGGGTCTGTGTCTGCGGCACCATGTCCCTGTCCATATCAGGGCCCGACATCTGCTGCGGCAGGCCGCCGACGGGGATCCCAAGGTCCTTCAGCTTGCCCATCAAGTGATCGACACTGCTCATCAAGGCACTGATAGACCTCCTGTTCCTGTCCCCCTCCTCGGTCCTCTCCTTCTCTGCCATCTCGATGGCCATTTGCAGCTGCGACACCCTGGCGTTGTGCCTGTCGTCGAACTCCCTGATGGACCCCAGTATCGTGGACATGAGCTGCGTCACCTGAGACTGGTTCATCGTCTACGTGTGGTGATAAGTCGTTGCGCAACATACCTCCTCATCACCCATGTTGTGGAAGGGCAACGCCTGCTGCAGCTGCTCCGTGAAGCACCTGTCGTCAAGCCCGAAGTTCTGCATGCCAGGAAGAGACACATCGTTGGCAAGGAGGTTGGGCGGCAGCCCGTTCAACTGCTGCTGTGGGGGTTGTGAGGCTTGTGTCTTTTCGTCATACCTGCATCTGGAGCTGCTGGAAGATGTTGCGCTGCTGCATGTCGTTATTGAAACCCATGCCAGGGAGGTCCTGCTGCTGCTGTTGTTGCTGCTGTGGAGTGGTTGTACTATGTGCATGCATACCAGCCCGTTGTAAAGCTCGTCCTGAGGTTCTTCGAACCTCCTCGCGCTGCCTCCGTTCATCCTGCGGCTCTGCTCCATCTTATTCTGCGCGGTGATCTTCTGTATAGTTGTGTGCTTCCAGCAGCAGTTGTTGCCCCACGAGCACCCGCCCTTCAAGAACTTGGCGCACACTTTGCCGTCGATCTCAGCGAATTTGCACTCGTCACCAAAAGAGCATGATCCGTATTGGTACACGCAGGGGTGTTTGGACTCCACCGCGGACTGGCTCTTCTTCAACGTGTTCATCGACGGGCCGGTCTGTGGTGGTCATGGTGTCAGTGTGGCATACCATTCCCATCATGAGCAGCTGGTCAGCGGGGATCTGGAGTCCGTCAAGGAATCCATTCTGAGCAGGCCTGTGCAGGAGGTGTTTGCTGTGCAAATGTATACCTTTCAGCGGCGATCGCTGATGATGGCGGCATTGCGCTGGTCATTTTTGTTTTTAGCTTGAAATCTACTGCCTGTTATGCTTCAACTCCCGATGAAAGAAAAACAGGGAAAGAGGTGTTATCGGCACCTTAAAAAAAAGTGTTCATTTTTTCTTTGGTTACTTCAAAGCAGCTCTTTCTCTCGTTTCCGTTCTTGGTTTCATTATCGCATCTAGATGGCACTGTTAAGGTGCGCAACCATAGATGTGGCGAAGTAGTCAAGTGAGAACCTTGACGTGACATGCCCTTTCGCGACGGAGAACATCTCCTTTCGCATGTCAGGGTTGTTGAGGAGCGTGAGGATGGCGGGAGCGAAATCCTGTACAGTCGGCTCCTTGAGGAATCCCGTCTTCCCATGCAAGACTGTCTCCAGGGGGCCAGCTGAGTTGACTGCAATTACCGGCAAACCGCAATACATAGCTTCAAGAGGTACAATGCCGAAATGCTCGCCTGTAGGTGTGTACAGCAGCAACGTTGAGTTGTGAAGGAGCATGTACTTCTCGTACTCGCTGAAGGAAGTGATGAACACCACGTTATCGCTCCACTTGCTTGCCTGGCAGCACTCTTTCAGCTCTTTGAGGCATTTCACGTTGTCTACGAGCCTCTCGTCATATCCCCCCGCAAGTACCTGTGCTTCGCTACTGTGGGACATGCACGCATACCAGTCGTGTCTCTTGTCTCTTATCGGGGCTGAGTTGCTCCATAACCTCATTGAACGAGTCCAGGGCCAGCCTAACGTTCTTCTTCGTTTCAAACCTGTTGATAGACAGCACCACTGTCTTTCCTTCCAAGCTGCGTAAAGTATTTAAAAATTACACACTCATCATACCCATTTAGTCGTGTGCTTGTGCCCGCAGGTTTGCAGTCTAGGTTGGACCAGTTCATAGGGGGGTACAGCACGTCGCTATAGTCGCTGCGCGTAACGAGGGACGGAAAAGTTTCCAGGGTGGTGTCCTTCGTGAACCTGCTATTGAACACAGTGGCAGTGGCGCTACGGAGGCACTAGAGTATGACGTGGTAAAAAGAGGTTTGGTGGCATACCACTTCTTCAATTGTGTCGAAAACGAAACGGTAGGCCTTGCGCAGAGTAGACCTGTTGGCGGTGCGTGTGGCGTCACACAATTTGTCAGGGAAGTGACAGTAGAAGAGAGTGGGGATGTTCGTGAGACACTTCAACAGGAACAAGGGGACTGACACCTGGTCGACAACATAAACATCGACAGGTGGCGCCTTAAGGATACACCACAGGGTGAGCCATATCATGCGCAGCGTTGCAAACAGGACGTGTCCCTTGCCCTTGATGTGCCTAGGCATCCAATCCCCTGCCACCACTACTTGCACAGTACCGTCTCGCGTCTCGACAAAGCAGTGCCCACTATCGTGGTGTGCAGTGTACATCACGACCTGGTGCCCTTTTTGCAGGAGGCCCACTGCTGAGTCTACCACCAGCCGCTCTGCACCCCCAATTCCAAGGTCAGGGTGGATAAAGCCCACCATGAGTGAACCACTCGTGTTCCTTCTTCGTTTCTTTTTGAACATCAACGACATCATTGCAACGAACAGCAACAGTGTGCTCAAGCAGACATACGCACAAGAGGGCATGGGGAGCGACATCTTGCTGAGTGTTCATAAGCTTAATGCATAAAATAAAGACGGAAGCACGATCGGTGTTGTTCTTTTCTCTTTCCAGCACACTACATTTCAACCAAGTCCCTCGGCTGCCGAAGCTTCTCCTCTCGATCTCTAAGCCATTGATACAGCAGCATCCCTTTCTGCGGTGTGTGTTATCTAGACTGCATGGCATACATGAATGAGGGAGTTGTACCCGTACTCCAGCTGTGCCCACTGCCGGCGGTACTCCGCTTCCAGCAAGTTGTTATACGATGCAGGATATTTGGACTTGTCGTGCGACGCCTCTATTTCTGATATCTTTCTGTAGTACATTGCGCCCTGTAATGTCGTGTAGTGGTGTGGTCTACATACCGTGCTGTAGACTGCCTCGTTCACAAACACTACAAAGCAAGACACGAACATGAGCGTCTCATTTTGTATTTTTGTACCAAATGCTGTGACATCCGCTGGAGGCACGTGGAGCGTAATCCACAACTCGATTTCCTTCAGCACATCTATCCAGTAGAGGGATTCGCGCTCTGCAAGCCTGAGCTGCTCATCTAAAGCGTCTGACTGCGGTACCACCAGCTTTATGAGCTCCGATTTCTCGCTGTCTTCCTCGTCCTTTGCGTCCCAGTTGATCACGATAGGTGCTGGCTTAAGCTTGCGTATCTGAAATGCAATGTGTTGTGGTGCAAAAGCATACTGTCTGCAGCCGTTCTTTCCACATGTCAACGTGCTTCACAACATCCTCACAATATTTCTTCACTGATGCTTCTGTTCGCTTCTTCGTTTCATCGATCACCTTCTTAGCGGCCTTCTTCGGGTTGTCGTCGTGCCTCTTACGCTTCCTATCCTTCGTCTCCATCTTGTCCTGTTTAAACTTGCTGTTATGTGCGCGTAAGAATGAAATAGGGGGGGAGGGGCTTGTGCTCATTGCACATATGGAAGATGGTTGTGTGAATGCCTATGTTCACTCGTCGATCTCCGTGACGACTGTCCACACCCAGTCACGAACAGTAGGCAGGTCCAAAGCAGTCAAGGCTTCATCAAGCTGTGATGCTAGCTGGAAATATGAGTCAGAAGACTCCTCTTTTTCGCATGCTACAAGGCAGTCAACAAGTGTACCCGCAACAAGACAACTTGCGTTGTGAAGCAGCGCGAAATGATGGTGCTCAGCAGTCAGCGTCTCAATGCCCTCTCTGCATGATGCCTGCAGTGTCTGCCACTTCGAGCTTTCCTTGTGCTTCTCCTCGTCGCTGAGCTGGTTGACTAGAAGGCAGCACGCGACACTCAGCAAGATGTCGGCCTTGCAAGCAGACTTGTTCATTTTAGCTACCACTCCTGTCAAGGTGGCAAGCACTTGGTCAGTGACGTCCGTCTCTTGAGCCACACATTCTCCCTTCACGTGTGACACACTCTGCTTGTGCTGATCCCAATCGCTCTTTCCCTTAGCGGTGTTCAGGTACTGCACACCTGCATGGATGAAGGGGAACACCTCAGTACACGGTTTAAACACCGTGCCTTTCATCTCTCCTGTGACGCTCTCGTCCTGACATGTCTCCCGCACCATGGTCGTCAACATGCCGCCAAGCTCGCGCTTCGCAGCTGGGTCTGCTTTACATTTGTGAGGCTCGGTTTCAACAGGCTTAGTTGGCTTCTTCTCCTTCTTCTCTCTAGGAGCACGGACCTTTGCCTTGGGCTGTTTCTCCTTTGGCTTCCTAGCGGGCTTGTCGTTCTTCGTTTCCCTGACTTTCGTTTCTTTGGCCTTTGAGCACTTTTGCTTCTTCGGTTTGCGCGCCTCTTTTGTCTTTGCGGCAATTTCATTCGCTTTACGCTTCTTTGCACCCCCTTTCACCTTCACGGGCTGTGTGTTTGCTGTCTCGGTTTGCTTGAGGCGCGCCTTCTTCGCACACTGTGGGGCTTCTTGCAGCTTTCGTTTTCTGCTCGGCATGTCGACAGCCCGTGTCTTTTTCGTCGTCTCTACGCGGATGACGTGCAGCGGTGGGTGCTCAGGAACGACAACTGTTCTCTTCAACACCTCACCGTCCTGTGCCCACCCGAGAGCAAGTAGAAAACCAGAACCTTTCACATCTGTGCGAGTCACACACGAGGCAGTGCCTGTCTGCAAGTGGCTCGTGAGACAAGCAACAAGTAGCCTTCCAAGGCCCTGCCTTCTGTAAATGTCCTTCACTGTCACGCCTTCTAGAGTGAAAACACCATCCACCGCGTAAGAGCCTACAGCCACACCTGCTACGCTGTCCTCTACCACGGCACACAATGTTAGTAGCTTATCGCCATCAGGTATTGGTGCAATGCTAGCTGCCTCTGTTTTCTGACCGCCTGACAAAGCCGCAACATTCTTCACCACAGCACACTGACAAGAACCCTTCAACAGCAGAGAAGCTGTCCTGACAACAGCCAACGAAGGTGACCAAACACCAACTGTGCTCATCGAGCTCACGTTCCAGAAGCATGTCCTTCTGCTGAAGAAGGGATCATGGTCGTAGACAAGACTATCACCGCGGTACAGCCACATGTCCCCGAAGAAGCGCTTTCCCATCACAGCACCAATACGAATGTGACTTGTGCGCTCCTTCGACACGGAGCACAGGCGAGCAAACAGCCTGCTGTTAAGCACCTTCATAGCCTCTTCGTTCTTAACACCCTTAACGCGGCAACTGCTTGTTTTCCATAGCACTACCTCTAACCACTTGCTATTTGGGTGCACCTCAACAACACTGAATGCAGGACACCCTTCGCACAGCGGCGTGTTGGCTGCGTAGACTTGCACGGCACCCGTCTTCCATGCTTCTTGCAATATGTTGTTTTCTAACTTCTCGAAGTATCTGCTCCTAGTGCTGAAAGCCACCTCCTCCACTTCCACCGAGTCGTATAACTCATGCACAGGATCCTTTTTCAGCTTCGGCTTTTTCGTGCACTTGTTTTTCTTTGCCACCACGCAGCGTTTTTTGCCCGGAGCCTTCTTCTCAACTTTCTTCGGCTCAAAATTGTCAGCCTTTTTCACGTCTTCAATCTTTGGTGGTCGCGTCATCTTCGGTGTCACGTAGCCTTCCATTTTGCAAGCAAGATCTTGCTTGGCCACCGCAGGATTGCCAGACTCCTCCTTGACACGCGGGGTTGCCATCACAGGATTGCCAGAATTTTCGTTTGCACACGGGGTGGCCCTCACAGGATTGCCAGAATCTTCGTTGGCACACAGGGTGGCCATTATAAGATTGCCAGAATCTTCCTTGGCACGTGGGGTGGCCATCACAGGATTGCTGCAACGAGGCTCCTCTTGTGGCGTTCCATCCGAGTACTGCTCTGCGGTCAACCCTTCAGATAGCAACTCGTTCTGGCTCGTTCTCCTGTTGTCAAGCTGGGTGGCTTTCTTGACCCCTTCTGAGGGCGATAAAACATTGTCGGGTTCCACATGCTCAGCTTCAGGAGGCGCTGCAGAGATGGTTCCGTGCGTTGCACTGTGGTCGTCTTTACACTCAACACGCACAGAACCACCTTGCGGTGAAGAGCTTTCCGCTTGCTCACCCAACATCAGGGCTTCCGCTACCTCCCCCATGTCGTGATCTTCCTGCTTGGGACTAGCTTGCATTTCAGCAGACTGTGTCGGCGTGTTCTCTGGCAGAATTGTGGGCGGCTCCCCGATTGTGGCAGGTTCATGCGATCTATCAACAGAAAGGAGTGGTATCACTGCATTGTTTTCCTTCGACCCTTCACCTGCTGGAGGCTGGTTGCTCACTGCGCTTAGGGGTTCCCCTGGCGGCGGAGGCACCTGCTCAGGCACCACTTTTTTAACCAAGGGACAGTGCAAGTTATGAAGGGAGCGCTTCTTCATATCAGTGTAAAAAAAACCTGTGTACAATTACTCGACTAGCATGATTAGAAAAGCCTAAAAGGGTACAAACAACTAGACCCTAGAAAGGGCCCCTTTTGTGACTACAGGAAACTTATTTCTGCCCAACTTAACACGGCCACCTGTGTTATAAAACACTCTATTTGACTGCTTCTTGAATTCATTCAGTGCTGTCTCAATGACCTTCGTAGTTTGATGGTTGCCGCCCAAGAAGGACCGGGCCATTTCTAGGGCGATGGTGTAACTGCTGTACGCAGACGAAACCTGTGGCGTGTGGCTGCTGTGTTTGGATACCTCATTGGTCGATATGGCCTGTGCTGCTGCCAGGTTGTGCATCATCACTATGATCAGAAGTTTTGCGTTCATGAGCTCCGGGGCAGTCTGCAGAGATGGATGACCCTCACGGCATACCAGTCCAGCTGCAACTCGGTGCCGCAGCACACGCATCGCTCCTCTGCAGTATCCTAGCGCTGGGATGGGCTCCTCGAGCGCAGCGTGCACAGCACTGAGGTTCAGCAATGTAGCAGGACTCTCGTCAGACAATGAAGACTCCAAGGCATGTACAACCGCCTGTGACATGCTGCATGCAGGTGTCACATACCAAATACTCAAGCGCCTTCTTATAGTTCTTCAGCCTCTTGTAGAGACAGGCAACGTTGTTCAGCGTCGTAGCACGCAAGTGCAGCCTTTCCTCCTTGCTACTGAACAGTAACCCTGTCTTCCCTTCATGGGGCTCGCTTCCTTCTAAGGTTGCAAGGTTTGCGCTTTTCAAGTTCAGGGCTGCTTGTTCGTAGTCTCCGTTGCTAGCGAAAGCAGACGCTATCTTATTCTTCTCAAGTACCACATCTTTGCCATTCCCATCTTCAGTATAGGCAGCCCTAGATTCAACAGGCTCGGCACCACCTACTCCCAGCGGCGAGTGTGGTCTCTCCGCAGGTGGCGTGGCAACACACGCTGCGTTATGCAGCGGTGGGTCGTCGATAGCATGCGACTGTGGCATCTGCTTCCCTGCTTCTGCTTTATAGAACACGTTCACAATGTCGTTGTCTTCTTGGTGCCGCAGGAGGAAGTGCGGTGGCTCGGTGAGGAGCCTTTGTGATAGGCGAAAATCTCTGTCCCGTCTTTCCAGGGCAGCAGCAACCTCATTCGTCACGCCGTCGCACATGCCGACACCGGCGGGCTTAACAGGGCCCAGAATACTCTTCTGCTCGCTGACACCTCCTGAAGTCTGAGGTGGTGAATAATCATAAAAGGAGTGCGGCGTCCCGATCGGTGCCAGCAGCTGCCGGTCTAACTTGTGCTGCGTCTTTTTCTGCTGCTTCACCGCTTCTTCCCTGCTGAGTAGGTCGAGCTCCTTCCGTTCCTTGCACGTATTGCGCAGTGTTTTTGTCGTGTCGCGTATCTGTGTGAAGTAAAGTTCAAATAAAACATATAAACAAAGCTCTCCCCTACATCTGGTGCTCTGAATACATGGCTGTGTAAACAGAACAAAACTGGTAGGGTACCTAACACTTACGTGGCATACCTGCCTCGCGCGCAATTCCACCTCAATCCTCCTTGCCTCCCCCCTTGCGCGGCGTGCTTTCTGTTCCTCCTCCTTTCCCATCATGTAGAGCTTTCTTCTCTCCTTGTTTTTGAACTCATCGCTCCCGTTGAGTTCGATGGCCCGCTGTGTGTTCCAGTCAGTGTGCCGTAGTCGCCGCTCTTCTTTCTTGTTGATATCCTTCTTTTCTGCGTCCTTATACTCTTTTAGCTGTTTTCGCAGGTATTTCTCTTCCCTCAGCATCTCGCGCCTCTTCTTTCCTTCCTGCCGCGCGAGCATGCTGTGTTGTCCCTCGAACAGCAGCACTGCCTCTTCCCCAAGCCGAATGACCATTTCTTCTCTTTTTACACAGCGGCGCGTTGCCTTCTCTTCCTCGGATGTCTTCTCTCTCTTTTCTGCCTCTTCGTTCTGCAGTGCCATCCTTTTGCAGTTTCTGTTCATCACCATATACCTGTCCTCCAGCCCGGACATCCCAAGCGTATGTCTCTGCGTTGCCTCGTCGATCTCAATCGCCAGCCGCTCATCATCTTCAAACTTGCTCACCTCACTCCCTATGCGCGACACGCACTGTTTCATCAAAACCTTCTGCTTCAGTACTTCTGCACGCTTCTGCGCCTCGGCACGCGTCGTCCCATGTGCGCCTAGCTTCTTCTTTGTCGCAGCGTTCCTCCCAATCTTGCCTCTATGTAGCGCTTGGATTCTCGTTGCTGCTTTGTGCTGCTCGTCTGAGCATTTCTCTGCCTTGGAGCCCAGCTCCTTCCTTTTCGTGCTCCCCCGATGTAGAGCCTGTATCCTTGTCGCTGCCTCTTGCTGCTCTTTTATCTGTTGTTCCTTTAGTTGAAGTGTCAACCGCCGTTCTTTCTTGTTTCTTCTTACCACGTTCCCCCGGTGCAGGCTCTGTATCTTCGTTGCGGCTTGCTGTTGTTCAGCCTTCGCGCTTTCTTCTTCTTTTTGCCTCTGAGATACCGTCTTTCTGCTCTTCTTCCGCCCCGCATTCCCCCTGTGAAGGGCTTGTATCTTCGTTGCAGCGTGCTCAGCTTCCTGGGCTTTCTGTTGCTCAACCTTCTTTTTATCTTTGCACTTTTTCCTGGCCATGTTGCCTCGTTGCAGCGACTGCAGCTTAATCGCTGCCTTTTGTTCTTGCATCTGTTTTTCATTGGTCTCCTCTCTTTCTTCTACTCGGGCTAATTCTTTGGTTCTCTGCCTTGCCATGTTCCCCCTGTGCCGTGCTTGTATCTTAGTCGCCGCAGCTTCCTGTTCAGTCTGTTGCGCGATTTCTTTCCGTTCAATATTTTCTTTTTCCGAGCTTTTATTTTTAGTTTTCTGTCTTGCCATGTTCCCCCTGTGCCGTGCTTGTATCTTAGTCGCCGCAGTTTCCTGTTCGGCCCGTTGCGTGGGTTCTTTCCCTTCACCTTCTCTCTTTTCTGTGCTTTTATTTTTATTCTTAGCTTTCTGTCTTGCCATATTCCCCCTGTGCCGTGCTTGTATCTTAGTTGCTGCGGTTTCCTGTTCTGTTTGTTGCATAGCTTCTTTCTTTTCACGTCCCTTTTCCGAGCCTTTGTTTTTAGCTTTCTGCCTTGCCATGTTCCCCCTGTGCCGTGCTTGTATCTTAGTCGCTGCGGTTGCCTCTTTTGCATTTTGATCCTTTTCCTTTTCCTCATGTGCTTCTTCTTTCCCATTTTTATCTTCCGTTTTCCTTTGCTGTTCTTCTGCCAACCTCTTGCTCTCTCGCCTTGCGGTGCTGCTCCTGTGCTGTGCTTGTATTTTCGTTGCGGCCGCTGTCTGTTCAGCTTCTTTAGCTTTTACTTCTTCGGGCTCCTCTACAGTTTCTCGAATTTCTTTTTTCATTTCCTTGGTCCTTTGCCTTGCCACGTTCCCTCTGTGCCGTGCTTGTATTTTAGTTGCAGCAGTTGCTTGTGCTGCTTCCTTTTCTTTGTTCGTTTTGCTATCGAGGAGATCCTGCTTCTTTTTCCTACTCTTCTTCCTACCAGCGTTTCCTCTCTGCAGCGTTTGTATCTTAATCGCGGCACGGTTTTCTCTTTCCGTCACTGGTTCCTTGTCTTCTTGCTGCTCCGTGGGCTTAATATTCTCTTCTTGTGCGCCACGTCCATCTTGAGTCGGACTGTTTTGAAGGGCGCGGATTGTGCAACGCGACAAGTAACCCCTACTTGCCTTCTGTATGAGAAGCAACGATAGCTGCTTCTTGCTCGCTACCTTCCTCCCTTCGTGCCCCCGGAACACTGCTTGGATATGTATCGCGGACTGGCTCTCTCTGCGGTGCGCCATGATGTTCAGATTCTTCTTCGCACTTCTCGCCTTAGCGTCGTCCTCGCCGTGCGCCATGACTGTTATCTCGTAACTCCGCGTGCAGTTTGCCTCTGCTGCCGCGTAGTCGCCCATCAGGAAGTTCACGGAGCCGAGGTTATTAAGAGCATCTGCCAGCAGTGCACTATCACTCTCCTGCAGTACCGCTTCAGGGATAGCCACAACCTTCTCAAGCAGGGTCTTAGCTTTTGTGAACTGCTCCAGGGCTGTCGCATTAAGTACCGGCTTCACAGCACTGCTCCGCCTTCGCCCCTTTGCCTTCAAAGCCCTGTTGTAATGCAAGCATGCAAGGTTATTCATGGCGGTGGCTGTGTCGGGGTGCTCCTCACCGTATCGTGCAACGTATGTGTCGGTCACTTGCTGGTACCTTATCTCTGCTTCTTCAAGCTTTCCAACAGACATATAGATGTTTGCCAAATCTGTCACCGCCTCCGTGTCCTCTGCACAAGCACCCCTGGTGCGCTCGAGCAGCTTGACCGACTGCAAACAATACTTCTCAGCAAGGTCCATAACATCAGTTGCAGTGTAACCTCTGTGTAGACACTGCAGGGCTGTTTGTATCCTTGGGTATGCACCTGCCTCTGTGATAATCCCATCGCGCAGTGCTCTGTCTATCTCGTCAACAATGTCTTCTATCTGCGGTAGAAGCGTCTCGTGATCTTCATACTCATAACCCTGAACATCAGTCTCTACTTTCATGAGCTTCAACCACAGTGCAAGAATCTTGTCGTCACCCGCGATGCTGACGCTCTTGTCGTACAAGTCGAAGCTTCTGTTCACATTGTCGTTCTTCACTAGCCACTCAGCATGCAGCAGCAAGGCGTGTATATGGTATGCCTGATTCTCCCGTACCTCGGGGGTGCTTAACAATGATGGGTAATGGCCAGCCTTCGTTACGGAGTGCATGCACTGCATTGTCTCAAGCAGCGACTTTTTTAACCCCTCTGCTGCATCCATTGTTGTGTTGTCAACATGCACCCCCGTACCCACTACTTTGCTCAGGATAGGGACCACCTCAGTCACCTCCTGGTTTACGGTCACTGTGCCAAGGACGTGGCACAACCTCTTTAGCAGCTCTTGTCTGTTGCCCCTTCCCACGTAGCTTCCCCATTCCAAATAACTCGGGTCAGTATCCTTAAACTTAGCACGTACACAAGGTATCACATGTGTCTCCCAGCTATCGTTGTCAATCAGCGTGTGGAAAATTAGCCTGTTGCACACCTCCATAAGGTATTCTTCCGTGCACTCAACGGCACTGACCTCAGCTGCGAGCACGTGCCGCATGGTTCGCGCAACCATCTCAATGATGACGAGCTCGTTCATCCTTGTGCTTCCCTTTCTCAACATTAGTGGGAGGTGTTTTATTTTCATGCCTTTCTCGTGCAAAAGTTCTACCAATTTCTGAGGATTCTCAGGGACCGTGCAAGTCAGCACCTTTTCAGGGTCAGGGTCAGAGGTGAACATGTCTACTCGTCTCAAGGGAAGCACAAGGAGCACACCACCCGCCGTAGTGTGCATGCCGAGAGCGCCATCAGTGCTCGTCAGGGTGTGCAGCAGGTGGGAGACACTGGCTGCATAAGGTGTGTCGGCCTTTTCTTTGATGCCCACCTTCGAAGTGACAAGCACACGGATGCCACGTACATAGTAGACTGCTGCGTAGGGTGTGCTGACGAAGGGCAACTTGCTGCTGTTGATGGCCGTGAGGCTGCTGACGAGCTTGCTGGGGAAAGCAGGCGAAAAGGAAGTATGGAAGATGAGGTTTCCTCTTTCGAAGGTGCAGAGCGGCACGCCTGCCGAGCTGCGTTTCACGGGGCGTATGGCATGCAAGCCCTCGTAGTGAGAAGGATCGTCGCGGCGGGCACAGAGATTGCTCACCAGCGTGAGGAGGCATGGTGTGATGTCTTTAAGCACTGCTGCGTGGAAATACTCGCCTTCCTGAAGGTGTTCAGTGTAATTCGCTCGTTCCTTCAAAGTGTACTCTTTGCTGCACTCCTGAAGGTAGTCCTCTAGCCACGTTTTGAAAGCTTCATCTTCAGTACCACGTGCCTCCTCTGCAGACTCGAGCTTCGCAACCCACTCCCCCTCCTTGCTCCTTGCCAGCTCCCCTTGGAACGGTAGTGACGCATTACTCCACCTTCTCTCCCCCCTCTCATGCCGCCCACCATCAGGCCTGTACGAATCTAGCCTTTCGCGGCCTTCTCCCATCAGGCCTGTGCGGAAAGTATGCAAGAATGGAGTATAAATGTCAGATATACCCTTCTAAGGGAGACAAGCTCTTTATCAAAAGATGCTGTGTCCATAAAAACAAATAAATGGCGGCAATGAGGAATGAAGATTTAAAAACTTTTCGAAAAGAGAAAAAGAAAAAAAAAGGGCCCTGACTTCTGAGTCTTACTAATGCGTATTGTGCTAATTTATTCGATGGTCGACCCCCCTCCCGAACCCCAAGCCGAAAACAGCATTTTAACGCACGCAAAAACAAGAAATATAGAGGCTACAAAACAAAACGCTCTTTTTTTTTTCTTCTACATAAAAGTGGTATCTAATAAGAGGGCGAGCACAACAATGCGTAGCACCAAAGCCCCTCTAGGAGGCAGAGGGGACGGGACGTAATTAGGAAAACACTAAAAAGATAAAGGAAAAAAAAAGGGGGAAACACACTAACCAGTCACAACCGCTACCTTACTTGTTGTCAAAGCTCCTGATGGCGGTGGTGAGGCGGTCGATAGACCTAGTCTGCTCAGTACTTTGCTGGTGCATTTGTTGAAGCTGTTATTTTTTTTTTTTTAAAGTGTTTGTCCCCCTTTTTTATTGTTCAAAAAAACCTGGTCCTCCTTCTTCTGCATTTCAAGCGCCCAGCAGCTCTCAAGTTCCTTCACTTCTTCCTTCAAAGTCGCCATTTTCGTTTTGACGTTGGCAGCCATCTTTTTTATTTTTATTTTTTTTTCTTTTTATATTAAACACACCGTGTCCAACCCGGTCATGAGCGCCTTGTTCTGTCTGCTGAGGTAGAACAGCATAAGGAAACTGCACGCACCTACAACAACCATCAGCTGCTGCAGCCTCTGCTTCATCACATCGTTGGCGTCTTCATCGTCGATGAAGCGGGGCTTCGCTGCCTTCGCGTTCGCGAGCATCTCCGACAGCTCCTGTTTAGTTGCATTGTGTTAATCGGGGTTCTTTGAACATACCTCGATATGTGCCTTCTGCTCACCCACCAGCTGCTTCAGGGATGCCACATCTTCCTGCATTGTTTTTTCATTAACAGTAGGGGGGAGGGGGGACACCTTAGGTGCAGCAGTCGTCGCACACCTCACACCCACCCTCCTCAGACCGACCAACCTCCTCGACATCATCATCTTATCCTGAGGTAGGCTGCTGTTTCATGTAAGGCAGAGGACAAGGGAGAAGAAAAAAAAAGACAAATAAAACTGGGGAGGAGGGGTGAAGAATCTACATAAAGAATAGTTCGAGATTTTGGTAGAGCGCAATAAAAGAAGCAAAAAAAGGGGACAAGAAAAGCGGGGGGAAAAGGGCGATGGTTAACTCGAGGACCACCCTTATAAGGTTTTATTTTCGCCCCTTCGTTGTATTTCTTCAAACCAACAAATAAAAGGGGTGACCTACTACTTCCTAACCGCATTGAGCTGTAATGTAACTGCGTTGCGTGCAAAATAAAACACGGAAACACGAGCTAAATTAGAGCCCGGTGGGTGGTGGGTATTAAGTAGCTATTAATCTTCAAAATAAAAACCTGTAAAAAAGATAAAGCAAAAAAAAGAAGTAAACAACCCGTGTAACACCTCACAACGTGTAGAGAAACAGGGAGGGAACACTGACAAGAACAAAAAAATAAATAAACTTAATGGGAGCGACAATAAAAAAATAAAAGAAAAGGGGGGAGGATGAGGGTTGGATACGTTTGTAATTTTGCGGGTAAATAATAAAAAAAAGCTAAGTGCGTGTGGGTGATGTAGTCCAGGATCACGGTCTCCATGCGGCTAGACGAGGCTGCATGGCTCTCAAGGTGAGTCTTCTGGACATCATCAGGGCAGGGCAGATAGTGTCAGCACTGCCCACGTGGGAGTGAGCCGCATGTTGTGCCAGCTCTACGCGCTGCCCTCCTTGGACGAGCCCTCAAGGATGTCGTCTTCACTGTCTTCTTCGTCTTCAGGCTCGCTCTCCTGTCGGTATGCCAGTGCTATCTGCAGCATGTGCGTCATGGACTCCTGCGTGCAGAGCCTCAAGGGATGCAGCGGTGTGTCGGGTGGCGACGCGCCATCTTCCTTGAACTGCATTTGAGTGAAGTTCGCGTAGCTGAAGGAATCGTTCCCAATCGTCTCGTACTTGTTATGCAAAGCCAATGCCTTCGCGCGCTGGATGTACGGCTGCAGCTTGCAATCCGGAAGGCACATCTTGTGGTAGTCCGGGTCCTTGTACAGTCCGTTCCTCTCACGCCTCCGTAGGGCGTTCTTCAAGATGTCGAGTTGCTGTTCCTCTTCGATTGTGAGCCCCCCCTTGATGCCCTCCTTCGCAAGCGACACGCGCAACCTCCTGATCCCCAGCTTCTTCCCGTCCATCAGGATCGCCTTCTTCGCCCCTTCCGGGGATATGTACTCCACGAAGCCGTACCGTGTCGGTTGCTTCACATCGCCGCACAGCTGGAATTTCCTAACAGCGCCATGCACTGACATCTTCGCAAGGAACATCTCTTCTGTCGTCGAGGAATCGAAGCCAATGATGTGCACCGTCCGTGTCTGCACCTCTGCCTCGGAGAAGGTCTCCCTGGCCTTGCTGTCCGCATCCAGCGCCTTTAGGATGGCCTCCTCCTCCCGTTGCAGCTGGATGTATTGCTTCGTCTCGATGCTGGCGACATGCGCAAAGGAGCAAGAGTCGCCCTTCTTGCATTTCCCCTGGGAATATGCTCTGCACACGGAAGGTGGTTCGGAGTGCACCATTTCAGGCGTCAGCGGGTCTTCCAAGAGCAGGTCTGCTGGGATGCTTGCAGGCGGGCCCGAAGAGTTCTTGTTCATCCTCAGCATACTGCTGGCGTCGATCATCTTCACGCTACGCTGCGACTTCGGGAACCATGGCACTGCGTCTGCATTAAGCACCCGTCTCCTGCGGCACACTTCTTTGTCCTCATCGCTGGACGACTCTGCCTCTTCAGCGGGCTTCTGTGCTTTGGTCAGCTCTTCTTTTTCTTTATTCTCCATCTCAGCACTCTTCAGCTCAACATTTGCATCGACTTCAGTCATTTTATTAACTAGTTATGTGGTGTGTCGTCAAACGCTCTTTTGCGAATATCAAAAAAAAAAGGGAGGAAAGGGGTACGGAAAACAAAGGCTAAGGTATCCGCGAACACAAGACCAAGACCTACGAAAAGAAGCAGAACTGCATTGATGACTACAATCTGTTCCTCGTAACTTCCGTCCCGTCCTGCGATAGTTGCAGAGATAGAAAAGGGTGACGCATTCTCAATGCCGGGTAACATAGAAATGCGCTTTTTCTTCTTTCTTTCCTTTGCAGTTAGTTCTATTCACTTCTCATTTAAAGTGGAAGACATTTTTCCTTCTTCATATCGCTGATTCAATAGGAAAAGGAAAAGAGGGGGTAGGGGTGAGGAGAACTTCTCTCGTACATTTCCCGCATGTTCGACAACGTTGCTTCAATACAAAAAGGTTATATTATTTAATTAGCCGTAGCTGCGGAAGGAATGCTTTCCAGCGAAGAAAGTTCATTACCCCACGCAGCAGGCACGTTATGTGGTTACCATCGGTAGAAGATGACGCCCTATTTCTAAAGTAACTTTAGAACAAGACGTGAAGAAGGAAAAAAAACACAGAAAGAAAGAAACATTTCCGAAAATCTCAAAACAAAACAACAGTGCCAAACCCATGTGGAAAATGGGGAAAAAACAACAAGGCGGAACCCCAATGCAGACAATAAAGAGTAACGTTTTTTGCGAAGGGGGGGCGCTTTTCCAGCGAAGAAAGTTCACCACCCCCACGCAGCAGGCACGTCACGTGAATGACGGCATTGGGTGTAAACAAAAGATGGGGAAAAGGGAATGGACGGAAGAAATGAGAAGTGCGGGAATGAGAAGAGAATAGTCAATGGACTTGAATCGTTTCTGAATCAAAAGATAAAAATAAAATAGTTAGTTTGTGAAGGGTCCATGGTTGGGCTGGTAGATTGTCCAGGAGTCAAAGAGGGAGCCGTTGCTGTTGAAGAACTGCTGGAAGGTGAGGTGGGTGGTGTTGTGGGCGGTGATCCTCCCGTAGCTGAACTCTGTGGTCTGCTTCCTGGTGGCGGGGATGTGGCCGCAGTCGGGGCCCGGGCAGTCCTCGGTGAAGCTGTCCTTCCCGGGAGGGCCGCCGTTCCCAGAGGTCACGTGCACCGTCACCTTCGGGCTGTCGAAGTTGTCCTGCGTCGGCTCAGCGCAGGTCTTGCACGAGGCCTTCCCCGACGTCGCCGGGTACAGCGACTCGTAGTAGTGCCAGTGGCCTGCGACGTACAGGTCCACCCCGTACTGCAGGAAGATGGGCTCGAAGGTGTCGATCGTGACGTCCGACCCTGCCTTCACCGTGAGGTCGGGGGTCTTGAACCCCATCTTCTTCAGCATCGCGAGGTGCGCCGGGGACTTCCCCCACGCCGTCGCCGCCGTCTTGTTCCCGTTCCCGCTCTTCTCCGCCTCGTTCGACTCGTAGTAGGATGCGAACTGCTTCGTCTGGCACCCAGTGCAGAACAGGGGGAAGTGCGAGAAGACCACGACCCACGGGAACTGGTCCCTGTTCTTGTTCGCCTCCGCGAGGTCCTGCTTCAGCCACGCCAGCTGCGCCTCTTGGCAAGGCGCACCGCACGGGTCCGTCCCGTAGTAGCCGTTCAGGTCCAGGGCCACCAGGTGCACCTTCCCGTAGTTCACGCTGAAGTACCTAGATGTGTTCGAGGGGAGGGCCCCGTGAACCCCGACTCCGTGGTGGTTCCCTGCAGACAGGAGGTAGCCGAGGGCGCTTGTCGCGGACGACGATCCGTTGTAGCGGCGGTTGTTCTCCTTGTTGACCTTGTTGTTGGTGGTGGTGGTGGTGGTGGTGTTCTGAGTCTCCTTCGCTGCCGCCGCCGTCTGGTCAGTCGCCGGAAGAGGTCCCCACTTCTGCCAAGTGGAGTCAAGGTAGCGGTTCAGCTCCGCCCCGCTGTAGTACTCGTGGTTCCCCACGTTCGGGAGCCAAGGGCAGCTGGAAAGGGTGGGCTGGAAGCCGTTCATGTAGCCGTCGGCACGCCTCTCGTCGTCCTCCCCCTCGTTGTAGGCGTGGTCCCCCATGTGCACCACCAGGTCCACCGTCCCGTCCGTCACGCAGTCCTTGTGCAGCCACTCCATGTTGTTGTAGGTGTACACCCCCATGTCCCCGTAGATGTCCATGGTGGTGGGGGCGTCCGCCGCCCAAGACTTCGGCGCCCGGAACAGGAAGGCCTCGCTCGTCGCAGCCCCGCTCCCTCCGCTCTTCACCGTGTACGAGTAGTACACCCCTGCGGTCAGCTTCTCCACCAGCACGAAGTGCATGTAGTACACCCTGTCCTGCGCCTGCGTCGTGTGCGTGTGCGTCACCCCCGTGTGCGCCGTCCCGTTCACCGTCGCTGTCGGTGCCGCCGAGGGCGCAACAGACTCGAACGTCACCCACGAGATCACCACAGCGTTCCCGGACGCGATCTGGATGTTCACCTGCTCCGGCACCCCCTCCACCGGCACGCAGTAGTCCCAGTCCTTGGGAGGCGGCGTCGGTGCCGGCGGCACAGGCTGCGCCCCGTTGTGGTACGTCTCGTAGTCCAGCACCTTCGGCACCATGTTCGTGCACCACTCCGCGAGGTAGCACCACCCCCCGTGCCCCCAGCTCACGTAGTCGCAGTTCGTCAGGTTGTTCACGCACAGCCCTTGGCACGTGTCCAGGCTCACCTGCTTCGAGTAGTACAGCGACCCCGTCATCCCCGACTGCGTGTCGTACTGGAACCCCGCCGGTGGCGTCTCCCCGAACTGCTTCACCGTCGTTTCGCACCGTGCGTTCCCGATGTCGTCCCAGCTCGGCGGCGGCGGCGACCCAACCTCCCTCTTCCCTTTCTCCTCCTCCGTGTGCTGCTTGCAGTAGCACCACCCGCCGTACAACGCCGTGTTCACAGCCGCCCCAGGCTGCGCGCAGTAGCTCCCCGCATCGCTCGGCACCTTCCCCGCGTGCCACAGGGACGCGTTGTGGTTCGTCCAATCGTCGCAACCCAGCGGGCAGTTCTTAGACGCAACCCTGTATTTCTCAATCACATCCATCATGTTCCCCTGCACGAGGTGCGCAAGGAGCAGACATATCGCTGCACGCCGCTGCATATTCTTTTTTTTTTTTTTTTGTGTGTCTGTAAGTAAGGTGTTAAAAAGCCGAGCAGGAACAAATTGAAAAAGCAGCTTTCGTTTTGAAGCAAGCTCGTTGCACTCACATATGAATCAAAGATGCACTTCGCAAAAAGCATTGCTGCATTCTAAACACGTTTCAATACACGAAATGCAGGTGCAATTCGAAAGGCACGGTGTGCCGAGGCACTACTTACGTAACTTAACAGATAAAAGATGTCGACAGTGCGACTGTTGAACGAAACAGTTATACAACGTAAGGACCAGCACAGTGGCTCAAGCATTGGCAGCTGCTGGGGCACATGAAGCTAAGCTTGCAAGTAATGCTTGGATGATCTGTTGATATGATCGTCTTCTTTGTCAGCATCGCACGAGTGGGCGGTGGGGACATGAGTTTCAGGTTGGGGAGGTGGAGGAGGTGGAGGTGGTGGGGGGAGTGGGGCCGAGGCTTTCGGCGCAGGGCACTGATCACGTGGGATGACGGGCGCGCTTGTCGCACCCAAGTTTCCGATGCTGGTGCGACCTCCAACCTTGAGGTTCAATCCCCCTGGAGCCGACGCGGCGTGGCGATCGAAGGCATTCAATGCGGGCTGCAAGCTTCCTCTTGCAGACCCCCCAGCATCAACAGTAACCCTACTTGCGATGCCAGGCGCTACGGTAACCTGCCGTGAAGGCGAGATGGCCGGGGCAGGTGGCTCGTTTTCATCATCTTCTCCTCGGTAATAGGCCTGCAGTGTCGACATGACACCAAGGATAGGCAGCACCTCGAAGAGCATGTAGAAGGCCAAGGGGAAATAGTCGCCGTTCACGAAGCGACTAAGGAAGTTGTTGTCAGGTGCGATCTGAAACACAGTGAAGATAGCTCGAAGGATGCAACTGGGCCCGATGAACACAGTGATTCTAAAAACCTTCTTCTTCAATTGCTGTGTCCCAGGGTAGTTATAAGGGAGCTCGCCAAGCTTTTTGTGCACAATAGAGCCCACTCTGATGAACAACATGCCAATAATGAGGAAGAGCCCACCAGTGTAACCAAGCATGATGTTCTGCTGGGTGCTACCCGTCGTCAGCTTTTCGGAGGTGATGAGGTACACGTACAGAATGATGGTAACGAGCCATAAGAGGGACATAAGTACCATGGCTGGCTTCCTCATGCGGCTTTGAATGGAATGTTGTTCCTCTGGGTTGCCTGTTGTGGCAATGAGAGCGTCGTAGGCACACCACCAGCTGTTGACCAAAATGTACAACATGACAAAGTAGAAGAGACTGGGGATGGCGACCACAGCGAGCTGGACGTTAGAGCTCTCAAGGTTTCTCACACCCGCGCTGACGGACCATGTGACCATCCTGCTTAGTGACAGGAAGCACAGGGTGCTATAGAAATGAAACATGACTTTCTGTAAAGGGTACATAATCGATGAACAACCATACCCCTGATGCACTCGTGTTCCTCTTCTCAGTGTGCTGGGGCTGCGGAGGGACGAGGGATGCCGACCCAGACAGCCCGTAGTTCGCCGAGCAGTCATTCGCAGCCAACGGGGCGCTTTCTGCAACGTCATTCACGCTGCCGTGGCTCATGCGAAGAAAGTTGATAATTACCTAAAGATGTTTCCACAAACAAAGGACATACCTGGATGGACCTCATCCAAAGCAACCCATAGATAATGGCTAGCGTGATACATATTGCTTGCCTGTTGTGGATTACTTGGTTCATTAACATACATTGTGGGGTTGTCCCCACTGCCGCTGTCGCTTGCACTGCCACTTTCACTGCTGTTGCCCATTCGAAGGTTCACCTCCATGTGATGGAGGAGCAGGTCCATGTTTCCTATTGTGCTTTCCTTTGTAGATGTACAACTAAGACAATGACACGGTGCGCAAGCAGCATTGGAAAACGCTGCATTGACTAATCAATAAGCGGCTTCGGGGTGTTTATGACAATATCCGTGAGAGACGCCTGTGAGAATGACAGGGAAAGAGACATACCCGTAAGCCAAGATTGTCAGTGAATGTAAACTTGACCACAATGGGCTCAGTGACACCCCCTCGGAAAAGCCCTGCAGGAGTATCATCCATGGTGGGCATACCATCGTGGTTCGCCACCATTTCAGCGGCGAAGCACCTACCCACTCGCTGTACTGCGGGCTGCATGTCTTTCGGGTTCTTCTTCTTGACCTCGAATTTCATGTAACCTTCCTGCTCTGTTAGGACACCTAGTTTCTCCTTGTCAACGTACACATCTTCACCCTTTCTGGTCACACCGTCCTTGCAGTGGAAGATGAGCTGGGGTCTGATGACTGCCGTTGGCAAGGGTGGCAGGTCGCAGGCGTCGCTCTTGTGCTGACTACAAAGTTCGAAGGTTGAGTTTTGCACGTTCTTTGTGAGCAGCACGAAGTTCGGGACTATCTCCGCTGGTTTGCCATAGCCCTCGATCTGCACTTCAGGCACGCAGCTGCTGTAGTCCACCAGCGGGTTTACGAGGTCGACTGTCAGTGTAACCTTCGTAGGCGTCACCTCGTTCGTGGCACGCACAATCAGCCGTATCGTTTTCCGCGCAGTGTGCTCTGAGCGCCCATTATTGAAGAAGGTCACTGCGCGCAGCAGAGCCTCCAAGCAAGACAGGCTACATTCGACAAGAAGCAGCTTAATCTTTACTACACCCTGCCTCTCGTTCTTCTGCAGAGGTTTCACCTTCTTCTTGGCCCCCGGCTTTTTCTTATCGGCTTTGTTTGGCGGCTCTTCTTCGAACCTCTCCATCGTCGCGATCACAGTCTCGTCCCATGTTATATTACCTTGGTTCCAATTCACTTCCAGTTCGCCTTCGTTCTCGATGCTGAGGCAGTCGCTCTGCGAGCCTATGATCTCAACGTTACCTGGCGTGTCAAAGACTGGTGTGTCGGAGTCCGTCACCTTCACGTCTGGGAATAGCTTGAAGGGCTTGCTGCCCTTTACGTAGTTGTGGTGGTGCTTGGACAGTTCTATTTCCGTCATATCATCAATTGCCTGGAAACCTATCTCAGTTGTTAATGAAGACACGTCACCCGCACCGTCTTTGTCCGTCACGGAGAAGGTCACCACGCGCATCACATCATCTGGTGTGTGCGAATCGTTTGAGAACGTAACGCTTCTTATCAGCTGCTGCAGTATCTTTCCCGTCATCTTGCATGTGTTGTCGAAGATCACTCTCAGTTTGTGTACATAATCGTTCCGCATGTGTGTTGACACACATCCCACCAGCGTTGTTGGCCCACAGAACAAACTCTTCCCCCCTTTAACCGAAAACCCAGTAGTAGGGAGCCCTATTGCATCGCACTCGCTCAGGCCCGAGGTTATTGCAATTTCAATGTAACCTGAGTTGAACTGCTTCTCAGCTGGCACGTTGACGATGACCTTCGGGTTAATGATCATCGGCCCGCTACGTTCTGTGTACACTGTGTCGATGTTGAAGTCGCCCTGATAGATGAGGGGGGCCGTCACGTTGATATTCACCTTCAGTTTCCCGTACTCATTGCACCCTTGGGGACCTATCTTGATGAGGTACGAACGCACCCCCGGCTTAAGCTTTGAAGCTTTAGTTATGTTCTTATATGTGAAGCACCTCATAACGTGTTGGGCCATTAAGAGAGTCACATGTGGAACCTCGTCGCTGTTGCTGCATCCAGAGGTTGCGTCGCTCAACTTGTCGCTAGACTGCGACAACGTCTCGGAGTCGTCGAGTGCACCTTCCCGCGCCTGGGGCTCCTTGGCACCGTCCGACTTCTCAACCTCAGTTTGTATTTCTTCTTTTTCCTGCTGCTTCTTCAGCTTTGAAACAGTTTCAGATATTTGCGACTGCTTTTTTCCTGCTGCTTGCTTCAACCTTTCAGAGGCCTTCTTGGGGAACTTGAAGTTGCCATCTTCAGTTATCAAATACACTGTTAGAGCCGACACGGGCAGCATGGAAGGGTTCTTCTTCACTGTTTTATCGACAACACTCTTGCTTTCAGTCTTGATGCTCCCGATTAGCCTCCCCTCGCCACTGCCGAGCAGGTAGAGCCTCTTGCCTCGCTGTTCGATGAGTATCTGCTCATCCCACCACTCTGGTGTGTCTTCATAGGACGAAGCTGCATTGATGCATTGCTCTTTCTGGCACTCGACAGGGAGCAGGCCCAGTTGATCGCCTTGGTCGCCACCGCTAATGAGCTGGCACGACACCAGCCCACCGTTGAAGTGGAAAGAATCAGGGTCGTAAAGGCACGCGTTATGTGCGATTGCATACTGCTGTGTACCTTGTCTGTACTGCAGCAGCTGGTTGGGTCCTCCTGGACGGTGGATCTCTGTAACGTCGTCGACCTCCTGTATGCTCATGTCGATGAGGCACTGGCTGCCGTGCCCGTGAACGTCCTCGAACATCACACACAGCACCTTCTTCAGAGTGCATGGATTTGATGTGTTTAGCTCGTAGCTAATAGACCTCAGCACCTGCTGCACGTCTTTTCTCCTAAGGTGGTCGGTTTTCTTTTTTCTTCCCAGCGTCACAATCAGCTCCCCTTTATTCTGCGTCTTCCAATTTCCAAAATACTGCTTCTGGTCATTGTACAGCTCGTAAGTTGTGACAGACTGAGCCGCGCTTGTCACCGCTTGAAGCTTCTCCGTAGCTTCCTGTGCTCTCTTGCGCTGTTTGGCTGCCATGGTTTGCCACTTATCACCTGCTGAGAAGGCACCCTCACTTGTTTCAGCACTCTTGGAAGAGCGAATCACAAGACTATCTTCAAGACATGCTCGTGATGTGAACCAGTCAGGACTCTCCACCTCTTTAAGAGCAAGCAGGTCTTCGATACCGGCGCCACACACTACCTTCACCTTGATGACTACGTTATATAGCTCGTTCCAGTCCTTTTCAGTTTCTTGCATCAGCGATATAGGAGGGATGATTGACACACCGCCTTCCCTATGTGTCATGGAGGCCTTGTCCAGTGGAATGGTGATGATGGGTTCGATTACATTCACCACCACCTTGCCTTCGATTGGTATGTGTGGGTCATACTTGCGCAGCACGTCCGTGTCAGAGGGGTCCCCCACGATCATGTTTATTGTGACGGTACGCGGACCCAGCTTTGGCTTGGCGAGCGTGTTAACAAAGGCAAGCGAGCGCACGAACTGCTGTACAGCATCAATATTTCCTGTCCCTTCGGGGCTAAACTCTAGTCCTATTCGGTCGCTGTCACCCCTCCCCATCCCATGCCTGACGGTTCCCAGCACTTCACCGCAGCATGATAAAAGCCCAGTCTCGCTGTCGCAAGAGAGACCATCCGACTCACGTATCACCAAGACATCACCTTTAAAAGCACCGCCAAGCTGCGCGCTGAACCAGCCCCCTTTGAAGTATGTCGTGTCGGGGTCAGCAACTATGGCCCTTGGGGCAAGCAACACAGGCTGCTGCTCTTGCGTGTACTGTTGTACGGATGGGGGTAGGTCACCGTTTTTGACCTTGTACTGTACCTCAGAAACACACATTTCGAGAGTTGTTGGGTCGTCGACAGCAGTGATCGCCAGCTTGACGACTGCACCGCACGTCATCCACGTTTCTATGTTGGCGATCATAAGTGTAATGTCTCTGTTCCCCGGGACTGGGTCTTTCGAAGAGTTTAGATACACCAAGCTGTGCAGCAGCCTCTTCATGTGTCCTAAGGTTGTTTCATCTGTCGTGGTAAACTCAAGCCGCTCCCAAGCAGTCTTCTTCTTTAGAGTGGCGCTTTCCTTGTAGACTGTAACGTCCCCTGACACCGTGAATATGCGATTCTTCTTGTAGTGTAAATCTGCTTCGTCCAATGACCATAGATCGCCCTTAATGAAGATCCTGTCATCTGGCGTCCAACCCTTTTCGAAGTCAATCACGATAAGCAAGGGCGGCACAGCCACATCGTGGCACGGGGTGCTCATATCAAGCGATGTCACAGCCCCTTCCATTCTCAGGCATATCTCACTCACAAGGTGTGTTGGCCCAGATTCTTCTACATACTCCCTCCTTTTAAGATGCTCTTCCTTGATGCCGATGTACGAAGGCAGCACGTCTAACTTGATGATATACACTGCGTCAACTTGCTGTGCATCGCACGAATGAGGATGCATGAACTCTAGCTCAACACTTACAGACAACGAGGCACCGCCGGCATCGGCATCGGGCTGCCACGCTATGTACCTCAGCAGCAGCTGCACTTCCTCGCAACTGATTGGCTGTTCGCGTTTTAAGAAGTTTAACCGCAAGCTCTTTTCCGTTTTCTCGATCTCAGCAACTTCTTGTGAGTTGAGCATCACAGCAGACCCTACTATTTCCAGCGAGTCTTCCCACACAGAACTTGTGCTGTCATCGTCGTACAAAAATGCGCTGGTAGACACACCCTTGCCGGTACTCAGCAGCACTTTGCCATACCCTTCAAGGTCAGCTCTGATTGAACCTCCCCGGATAACCTGTTTGTACTCCTGCACGCTGTCTGAAAGCAGCTCGATATTCACCAGCGACACGGCTAGCTCTACACAAGGAGACGCAAAGACGCACTCGCCGCTTATCATACCACTGACGAACTGGCATGACTCCTGCATCGGGTTGACGTGGAGCTCTGGTAGTATGCACTCAGCCATGCGTACCCGCTTCTTGTGCTTCTCTTCTGCTTCCCGTTGTGCTGTACGGCCTTCAGTAACCAACCTACCTAGCAGTGCTTCTTCGAGTAGTTTGCCCCATGCCTTTTCCTGTGCTGACATTATCAAAGCCAGCACCTCATCATTGTGAAGGTAGTGAGCGTTTCGCGCGCTTTGCTGCTCTTGCTGCAGCTGTCTACGTTGTGCCTCAGCTCGGATTGCCGCCCTTTCCAACTCGTACTGCTTGTTCTCGCGTTCTCTTTGCATGATGCGAACCACGGCATACTCAGTCTCCTGCTGCTGTGTGAAACCGGTTAATATCCTCTCGTACTGCATGCGTATCGCCCTTCGTGCTTCTGTCTCTTGTGTGGTGACTACCTTTCTTTCTTCCGCTTGCAGTTTCTCAAACGCCCTCTGTCGGTTCAGAATGTCCTCCCGACGACGTATTTCCATAACCTTAGCATACCCACGCACCTGCCGCTCGCTCACCTCATGCTCGTTGCGTTCTGCCTCTTGCTCACAAACTAGCTGCTTTATCTGCTGGTTACGTAGATTAGTCATCTGTACGGTGAGCAAAACAGCTTGTTGACGTGCCTCGAGCTGCTCACTCAACAGTTGTCCCCACTCTTCTGCTTCCCTCTCCTCAAGCTTGGCACGGTGTTTCTGTTCCATCAACCCTTTCGCGCTACGCTCCATCTTCTGTTTGAAATACTCGCGCTTCTCTAGCTGTTTGTTGATGGCTTCTATCGCACGCTGCTTGTCTAACTTAATCTTCTTCTTCTTTTGCAACCTTCTCTCTTTTGCATCCTGCTTTGTCTTTTTATTCCGCGATATGAGTACGTCGATGACGTTCCGCAGCTCGTCCGAAACAACAGCACCTTCCAAGGACACCTCCATGATGTTTTTGTTTTGTGCAAGTACATTCACCAAGAATTTAGCCTTCTTTCCGTGTATAGTGGCCCCTTTGCAGTCGATGGTCTTCACCTTGTCTGAGTCTCTGATGACGTGCTCCACGACAGCCTGCTCCTCCGCCGATGTTGCTAGCGTGGATACGCAGGGTGCTTTGATTTCGGTGCTGAGCCCTGCCCATTGCCCGCCGCTATGTATCTTACACAGTTTCTTCAACGCAATGGAGTTGGCAAGTTGCTGGCTCCTCTTGGAAAGCGCCGAACGTATGTTCGTAGCCGGTAATCGTGCAGTTCCAGACGATGGCTGTGTGCTCGAAAAGGAGTAGTGCTGCGGGCTGGAAGCCTTAGCGTGTCGTTCGCTCTTCGGCGGCACTGGTGGGTGCCGTGCTGGATGCCGTTCGACGGAACGTTTCATGTAAAGCGTGTCGCAGTTCAGCATTGTTCGCTCGAGGCGGAGACCCTCGATCGTCTTGCAGAACTTCAGAGTAGCTTCTTCTTGCTTGTGCCGACCGCGTCGCCGGTGCTTCGCACCAGAAGGATACTTAGGTTCATTAGGAGGAGTGGGAGGCAAAGAACAGCTGTGAGTGGAAGGCACGCGTGTGCTGCACGGACGTGATATCACAGGTAACAGCTTACCATCAGTGTCGAGGCACTCAAGCCAGTCACTTCCCGCAAGCATCTACGCATGATCCTGTTGGCGAATGTAACAGTTGCAAGCGACAACAATACAAAAGCAGGAGCCAGAATGAAGATAGACCAGATGAGAAAACAAAGAAGTTAGAACAAGAAAACACTGGGCTTAAGAAAACGAAAGGAAAAAAAAAAACATGGGCAAACAAGACAAGCAACAAAAGTAGGTACGTGCAATGAACCCTAAACCAGCAGGACAGGTTCCATTCCCGGTTGTCAGGTTTACATGCATTACCCGCTGTTATCCTCAAATAAGGCTAGGGGGTCACCCCTTGTAGGGGTGGTAAGACAACGAGTGGCGTAGTAGTTCCCTTTGGTTAGGCGAGCAGAAAAGAGAAGGGAAAAGACAAGAATATACAAGGTTAGTAAAATAAGCGGGAAATAAAAAGATTACCATAGGATAAGCTTAGGTATGCGAAGGTTACTACCGGCCGAAGCTACTGTGGAACGCTTTGATTTCATCCACAAGCATAGCTGCGGGATGAGAGTGGGGGAGATATGGTGCATACCCGTGACAGCTGCAAGCTTCTCGTCCTCGTCCTCGATGTTGCTGTCCTCTACAGATAGCACAGGTGGGAACTGCTTGGTGGGATACACATCGTCAGCAACCTCACACATCTCTTTATAAGTATCGAAGTACGAGTGTTGCATGCACTGCTGCACAGTGTACCTCTTTGAGGGGCTGAACTGCAGCATCTGTCATGATAATATGAAAGATAACATCAAACATACCTTCTGTAGCAGGTCTGCTGTAAGCGGGTCCGCAGTCGGAGGCTCGTCAGGCACGTTGCGCCTCTGGTACCCTAAGATATGGGTCTTCACACTCGTCATCGCTTCGCTGCACACCTCCGAAACGACCTCCTCCGAGGGCACCCCAAGTCTGTCGAGGATCAAGTCCAGCTGGTCCTTCGAGGACTTCCCCCTGAACAGCACAGAATTCACAGGATGCAGAAGCTCTGCCAGTATGCATCCCAGCGACCACACATCGACCTTAAAGTCGTAGTATTTGTACTCCATGATCAGCTCGGGGGCTCTGTACCAGCGTGTCTCTACGTAGCATGTGAGAGGCTCGCCGTCAAGCTCCCTAGCAAGGCCAAAGTCGCACACCTTGATGTTGCAGGATGAGTCGGCCAAGACATTTTGGGGCTTGAGGTCACGATGCATAGTACCAGAGGCGTGCATGGCAGCCACACCCCTCAACAGTTGGTACATGATGTGCTGCACTTGGATGGGATCCAGTACGCGTTTCACGGGCTCGAAGGTAAGACTGAAACTCTCGGTGGTAGAAGTGGTGAGGGAACGAATGGTATCAAGGTTAGTGACAGAGGTGCCGTCGATCGCAAGGAGGTGTCTGCCCACCATGGGGGCGAGGGATGGGGCCTGAGATTCGCTGTGAAGGATGTTGCAGGTTGACCAGGTGAGGGTGGCACCAGGGGGGAGCACCACAGTATCCTCTTCCTTCGGCTTGGGGTGCATAATGGACCACAAGTCGCAGTCCATGAGGTCCATCACAATATTGATCTCTGTGATATCAGTTGCGGAGGGCGGCCTGATGATGTCCAAAAGCCTGACGATGTTCGGGTGCTCGAAGTGCCTCATAAGACGGATCTCACGCACGGTACGAACTACAGCCTTGAGTATCTCCTGTGAGGGGCTGAACCGGTGCCCTATGGTGATCTTCTTGATGGCCACTGGCTGTGTTCCCTTACTGCCACTGAATACCACCCCATAGCTCCCTTTCCCCAGCAAGCTACTGACCTCGTATTCAGGAGTCACCTTGATGCACGCGCCATTCGCGGAGTACACCACGTACCCATCTGTACCCATCACTCTGTAGTTGTGTTCAGGAATTGACAAGGCGAATTGCTCAAAAAGTGAAGAAAAAACAGACCTCTCAATTTTGCTTTTACAATTTTCTTTTTTTTTCTTTCCTTTTCTTTTCTGCCTTTTTCCTTTCTCTTTCTCTTCTTCATCCAATGTACCGATTATTCCTTTTTTTCTTCTTCTCTTTTGCAATTTCCCCCCAAAGATTCTTTCGAAATAAGACTAAAAGGAAAAGATAAAAAAAGTAAAAACCGACAGGAAAAACCATATTATTATTATTTTGCCATCCATCACTGGCTTCCGTAAGATAGAACACTCTCTATGTAAACTTTTGCATTGCACCAATCCTACGGACCCACTGCGGGCTGTGCAGCGGCCCTGCTATTCTAGTTTAATATTTCTATAGATCCGGTTCACGAACATATCGGCAGTGATGAAGCTTACCTGTGAGTCGGAATGAGTGTGACAAGTGACAGAGCTACATACTGTCCCGCAGAGAATGGCAAGTGCGCCGCAGAACAAGGCCATATACCCGAAGTAGAACATAGTCATAAAGAAGCCTGCCATGTTGGTCTTAAACAAGAAGAAGTACACGGAGTACAGAAACACGTAGCCTGTTGTTATTTGCGTTTTCGTTTTTCTTCCTGTCTTTGAACTATACAAACCTGATGTGGAGGCGCCCAAGGCGAACGATGACCACTGCCACCTATAATCCTCCGAGTTGAGCAGGTAATACGTGAACACCACAGCAAGACACATCGTTACCAGTAGCAAGATGACATACACCAACAGCATGAACCCGTACACGTAGTAATACTTGTAATTCCAGAACGACGTGAAAACAAAGTACAGCTCAATAAAGATACTCCCAAAGGGCAGGATGCCCCCCGCGGCTATCCACCCATGGCTGTAGTGCGACTTCTCAGGGATGTGCCTTGGAATCTGCGACACCCTGTGTGAGGGTGCTTTAGGCACCTTGACCCCCTACATACCTCAGGATATCAACCTTCTTCCGGTGTCGGCCAATGAAGGTGCCCACTACTACCAACGGCAGAGACACGAACAGCCAGATCAACACCACAGCCACCATTGTTGTGAACGGGATGGCTTGCTGCGAGTTGTAGTACACGGCAACCAGGTTGAGCAGGAAGATCATCGCAGCGATAGTGCCGGGAAGGAGAGAGGCGGTAAGGAGTGTTGTGCGCTTCCAGTCCTTGCTGATGGCGGGGCCCGCTGCTGCGTAGTGGACGAACTGCCGGCCGCTCGCATATCCGGCAACACTACTGGTGATGGCGTAAGAAATGACACCGTAGGTGAGCAGTGCGCCTCTGTCGGCATAGACAACAGAAGCGATGGCGATGAAGATCAGGCAGAAGAGGAGGACAACCAGCTGGTACCCCGTGCCCACCAAGGCACATAGAAGCACGTGCTGGGGCGGAACTCGGAAGACCTCGCTGTGCACCTGCTTCCAACCAGATTCGTCGCGGAACTCAGTGCCGTCGTCATCGATGTCCTTGTCGTACCGCGCGTAGTCTGCCTTCAAGGTGCGCAGGAGCACGATCATCACGATGCATGCTAATACAAAAACCATCATGAAGGAATTCAGCACAGACACCCAGTGGATGTTGTGCTCGAAGAAAGACTCATCGAGGTACCGCCTGAACCTGTTGTCGAACTGGATCTTCGACGCCTTCCACTCCACGCTGTAGGTGAACTCAAGCTCCACGCCCTCCGCCACCGCCACCTTGTTCTCTGCTGTCATGTTTGCAAGCACGACATGGTTGTTGTTGTACCCAAGACTGAACCTCTGGTGGGTGTACATCATGTACTCACCCTTCACGATCTTGCCCACAGCAGCCCACGTGGGAAGGTCGTCGAGGAAGAGCTGGTACCAATACTGTTCCTTGATAGCTGCCTTGAGGACGTCAGCGTCTGCCTGGCTGAGGGTCTTCCTACAGATTTGTTTCCGGGAAGTGTCCTTCTTGAACTCTACATTCACATCTAGCTTGATGAGTTCGTCGCCAGTAAGCGCTTCGCCCAGTGTTGGTTTTTTTGCCACCTTGCTGTGAGGTTCGCACCAAGGTAGCACATCGAAGTAGCCATAGGTCTCAAGAGGGTTGTTAAAAGGGCCTATTTTGTTACCGTACACCCACACTCTGTCGCCCTCCTCGTACTTGTGCGTGACCTCATCGCAGAAGCTGCTGTGCACCACCAGCACAGCTACGCAGATGGCCCGCAGCATTGCCTGCCCTTGCCCCTTGTCTACCTTGCTTGAAATCATTATCAAAAAAGGGCAAAAGGAACAAAATCATTATGATCGTGGAAAGTACGGGAGTAGGAGGGGAGAAGGGGGGATTGCCAGCTGTCTGACAAAAGGAAGACACACAAGCAAGAAGAGGGCGTGTGCTAGACAAAAAAGAAGGCTTACCTCTTTTTCCATCTTCATTTTCTTTTCTATTCTTTCGGCTCAAAACACATAAAAAGACTTCCTGCTCCAATCTTTCTGCACCATGCACAGATGACTACCGAATCTTCCGCAGATTCGTATCATTCCCTCCAAACACTGGGGAAAAAAAAAAAGAAAAAAAGGAACGGAGCAGCAGCTCGTGGGGGGAGGGGAAAACTGTAGGAAAAAAAATAAAGGCGATGTTTAAGGGCAAATCCCACTCGAGGACCACCCTTAGGGGGGGGTGGGGGTCTATCTCTTGATGCTTCCTTTTTGGAATAAAAAAGAAGACAACACTGTTTTCCCCTTTCATTAAAAAATATGCTTCTTGATGATCAAAAAAAAGGGGGGGGGGGCGACAGGGAAATACACTATTCAATGAACTTCCTCTCAATGTCAAAGTAGTCTACTTTATTCCACAGGTGGCTGTAGTTGTTTTTTTTTGTTTTGATTTTAAAAAAAATTGCTCTTTTCTTTCCATCACATACGCGTAGGCGAGGCCGGTCATGGAGGCGAGGACAACATTGCTGGCAAGGACACCTACCTTCGCACCTGCACCACCCTTGACGAGACGGAGCATCAGAGCAGCGGAACCGGCACCGATAGGAGCACAGTACCTTGAGTCGGTTTGCCACACGTACTTCTTCTCCGGTTCCTTGAAACCCACGCGCCCAAGTATCATGCCCTGCTCACCGAACTCGAGCAACCGTTCATTGCGAATCGACATGTCACGTGTGATGGCCTCGAAGAAACAGAATGTGAAGGCAATGGCGGCGAACTGGTTGGCCCTCAGCGGCCCTTTTGTACGACTGAACGAGTGCAGCGACTGGTATGCCGTTCTCCATGACTTGGTCTGCCTTACAGCAAGCCCTTCGTAGAACCCCTGCACACCACCCACCACGATCCCTGTCAGCCACGCTGTCCCGATCACTCTGTTCATCCCCTGCCACACGTAGAACGGATCGTAGTTCTCCGTCAACACCCTGCTTGCGTGCGGCCTGAGCCTCTCCTTCGAGTTGAATATTTCCGAAATAGGCTGCGGCCCAAACACGTGATCGATCACCCCGTGCCTTGTTGCTATCAGCGAGTCTTGCGGGACCGTACCCACCGCCCTGTGAAGCTTGTGTTTGTGGGAATGGTACATACTCATAGATCTCCTGCATCACGGTGCTGCGCCTCAGCGTCTCTTCTATTTCTGGTGATAACATTTTCTTTTTGATGTGATATGGCTGTGCAGGGTGAGGTGGTGCGGTTTGGTACATGAAAAAAGAAAAGTATTATTGAAAAGGAAAAAAAAAGAAGAAAGAAAAAAAAAAAAGAAACAATTTGTGCAAGCGACAAGAAGAGAAAAAAAAACAATCAAAAGATTTTTCGAAAAAAAAACAGAAACATGTACAGAGATCTAAGAGGATGCGAAGAGCTCCTTGAGGAGGGGGTGGGAGGGAGTCTGCGTGTCAATATCTTTGAGCAGCGCAGCGTAGGCATCGGGAGCAGCGGGGGCGTTGTTGAAGGAGGTGAGCCATGTCATGAGACACTTGTCGAGCTGCTCGTCTGTGTCTCTACGAGGACGCTTGTTGCTGATCGATTCAAGAAGCTCAGTCTTTCTTTTTGCGGCAGCGATGACAGGCTCGGGGAACTTTGTGATCTGCGCTACGTTAATACCATACGACCTGGAGCAGGGGCCGTTCTTCACCTCGTACAGCATCTTGAGCTCGCTGCCGGACGTGTCGGCAGTGACGTGCAGGTTTGTGACCTTAGGGTACTCGTCTGCCATCACCGTAAGCTCGTGGAAGTGAGTAGCAAACAATGTGACGCACTTGATGTTGTTCACCAGGTGCTCTGCGATGCCCCAGGCCAGGCCGTACCCGTCGTGCGTGGACGTCCCCCGCCCCAGCTCGTCGATGATCACAAAGCTGTTTGAGGTAGCGTTCGAGATAATAGCGTTCGTCTCAAGCATCTCCGCCATGAAGGTACTCACACCGCGCGACATAAAGTCAGCCGCCCCGAGTCTCGCCAGCACCATGTCACACAGCGTCATCGTCATCTCGTCCGCAGGCACCATCATCCCTATCTGCGCCAGCAGTACCATCACACCAGCAGTTCTGATGTACGTAGACTTCCCACCCATGTTGGGCCCTGTGATCAGCGCCATCAACGCGCTGTCACCGCCCAACGTGATGTCATTCGCAACGAACTCACTGTCACCCCTTAACGCCAGCTGCTGCTCCACCAGAGGGTGGCGTGCAGCCTTCGCCATCAATATCTTCGGCTGGCCCTCTTGCGGCATGGGCAGCACGCTGTGTTTGATTTGCCTTTTCCAGGTTACACATACATGGGACGAGTGAACGGTTTCACGCCAGGGCGCGTTGACACAATGGCGAAGGCGACAAAGATGTCGATCTCAGCGATGATGAAGGCAATGTTGTCCAAGGGCTCTAGGTAGGTGGACACTGTTTCCTTGAACAATTTCTCCAGTTCAGTCTGAAGTAAGTTGCTGCTGAATAATCTTCATACCTGTCGTTCTGAATACTTCTCCGAGAGGTCCTTCCACGCTACATTGATATCGCTGAGTCCAGGGCTGGTGAACTTGACGCCGTCTTTTCGCGATTCAATCTGCAGGGTGTTAGGTAACTATAGGTGCCAACATACCACGATCATCTGTTTGTTGGAGCTTACTGCATTACTGCCTTTCTTGGTCGCTCTAAAGTGGTGCCCGTGCTGTTGGCTGCATTCCAACTTCACTTCTTTGTCGGTGTGCTTCAACTTCTGGAGGACCTTCTTAAATTCTGCGTTTATCTGATCGCGCACAACCTTCCTCTCGTTTTCTAGCTCTTTCAGTGAGTCGTCAAAATCAGCCTTAATCCTTACCTGCTTGTCGTGCTCGTCTACTTCCAGAGACTCTGACATGAGAGATTCAAGGCCCCCGAAAGTGTCGGCTGCCCCACGGATCGTGGCCATGTAGGACTCAATCCGTTCAGCATATTCCCCACCGTAGGCCTCCAGCAAGGTAAGCATCTTTGGAATAAGAGAAACGAAGTTACCTATGCTGAGGCAGTCGGCGAGCGATGCCCTCTGCCGCTGGATCCTTTTGAGTATCTTGTCGAGGTCAGGTACCTTTGTCAGGACGGATGACCGCAACGCGTCCCTTAGAAGCATGTCGTCGATGAAGACAGATGCGATGTCCTGCCGCCTGGTGATTTCTTTGATGTCCAGCAAAGGCTGCGTGAGCCACAACCTGAGTTCCCTCCTCCCCATCTGTGTCTTGCATTCGTCGAGGAACGAGTACAGCGACCCTTTGCTTCTGGAGATATTCTCTGACTCATCGTCAAAAATGTTAAGCGCTCTCACCGCGGCAAGGTCGAGCTTCAAGAACTTCGAGAGATCTTCTTTGCGAATTGTGAACTGCTGCTCGTTGCAGGCGTCTGCCGTGAGCTCCAGGTGCGTAATGATGGCGGACAGCGATGAAGGGGCCATGTTCAGTTGCATGGCCTCATGATGCGAATCGTCGCGGAGAAGGAACTTGAGCCTATCAGAAAGGGCACCAAGTGCGAATACCTTAGGCGCTTCCGTCTCGAGGTGCACGTTGGCATTGCGTATCGTGTCCTGGACTTTAATGTCGGTGGTGTCGAGGGGTCCCTTCCGCTGCGAGATGATGGCCTCACGTGCTCCGATCTGAAGTAAAAAGGACTCTAAGTTCGTAAGATTCGTTGCGTTGTCAACAAACTCTGCCACGCCCAGGACTCGAAGTGTCTGGTTTACGTACCCGCATCCGAAGGTAATGTACCCATTCATGTCCACCTTCCACATTATAGCAACGATGCACCCAGCATCTTGTACCTGGACACTCCCGAACCTAGCTTCAAACTGCTCTAGCCTTCCAGGCGACGCCTGCAGCACGCACTTCCAGGTGTTTCCGATCATCTCATGCAGCTCAATCTGTTTATGTTTTCACATCATCCCAGTCAAACATACCTTCATCCCCTTGTTCCTGATGAGGTCCCACACCATCTGCACAAAGACCTTTGCCGAAATGTTGATCATCTGATGCGCACCGACCTGCAAGCAAGAATAAAATAAAACGCTCAAACACAGAATATCACACCTGTTTGATAACCGCAGTCGTGTGCAGGTACTCCTTAGCTATGCTCTCCACTTGAGGGCCGAAGAGCTGGTAGAATACTTGCGGTGCCTTCCCCTTCACAGCAAAACGGTACGTGTCCGCGACCTGCGCTTCACTGCAGAAAGACGGTATTTTCTGGTCATCACTCATTTTACCTGTCGCATTGTTGAAGTGAGGCACAGAACGAGCCAAGCCAAGTAACTAAAAAACAAACGAAAATACAGGCTGGCGAGCGCGCCAATAAACAGGATAAGTATACATATCAAACAAGTCTAATGGAGGAGGTTTTGCTCTTGATGCTTGAGGCCCTTGACCGCATGCCAAATTTTGTTCTGCTGCATTCCGACATTATCTGTGATGGGTAACAAACAGTGAGGCACAACATACCTGTGTTCGTAACTTGCTCTCCTCCCCCATGATGTCCAGTCTGGAAATGGTTTCCTCGCTGTTCAACATAGGCACCGACACCGTTCTGACGCTTCTACAAATGTTGCTACGTTATATGACCTTTCATACCTAGGCTGCGACGGGGGCTGCGGTCGGACACTTTGTCCGGAAGGCGGAGCAGACGGTGCTCTAAATGGAGCACCAAAGTTGGGCACCTGTCCAGGCTGAGCCTCGGATGGGGGTGCCTGTGCTACAGACAGAGACTTGTCAGATAGCGCACCGGAGTTATGCGGCGCCCTTGAAAACTGCTGCCCTGACGACACTTTGTCAAGAGGCTGCCCGAAGGCCGACATTGCTTGAGTCTGAACAGGGGGCTCGAATGGTGCTGACAACCGGTGCATAGGCTGCGACACCTTGGCACTGACAGGCACCGACAGCTGATGCAAGGGCTGCTCACTTGCTACCGAATGTTTTGCAGAAAACGTCGGTGTAACGGGAAGCGGTTGTGACTGGTGGGCATTGGAAGTAGGTTGTACAGGAAAGGACCTTTGTTGCGCAGGCGCTGATGGTTGCGCCTCAGAAGGGTCTTGCGATGGTTGTTGCACAACAGACAGAGGGGCAGGAACTGAAGCGCGCTTCGTAGGGAATGATAGCTGCACAGGGACCGCAGATTGCACTGACTGCTGAACTGCAGACTTCTGCTGTTGCACAGGGGCCGACTGGCGTACAGGCAACTGAAGCTCCTGAACAGGGTCGGTTACAGAGGCTTGCTTTACTGGTAACGACGTGAGTGCCGCAGGTGCTGGTATTGATTGTACAACGGACGTCTGCTGTACGGGAAGAGACTGCTGCTGCATGGTATCCGTCTGTTGCACGAGCGGCTGCTGCGGAGGAACTGATCGAACCAGAGAATCATTGTGCACAATTGATGATTGTTTCACAGAAATTGACTGCAGCGGGTGCACAGGGTCGTCTGTCGGTATCGCCTGTGAAGCTGGTTGCAACTGAGAAACTGGTTCCACCTGAGATGTCTGCTGACGCTGCACGGCGACTTCATTTGCGAGCGACACTTGCTGAATGGGCTGTGATTGCTGTACTGATATCACTGTATTTCCAGACTTGGGTGGCTGTTGCGATGGCTGCGGTGCAGACTTGGGTGGCTGTTGCAATGGCTGCGGTGCAGACATCAGAGAAAACTGCACAGGGAGGGATTGCTGCTGCGTGGGAACACGTTGTAACTCTTGAAGCTTTTGTAGGGGCTGCTCTGAAGAGACCTGTTGCACAGAGGGCGGCTGTTGAGACTGGGGGCGTGAGGGATGCCATAACTTCGAGGCATTCTGAACGAGTTGCTCTTGCGTGCTCAAAGGCATCGCTTGTGGAGACTGTGTGAGGGGCGTCGGTTGCCTTGTGATGCTCTCTTCTTGAGTAGGACCCACAACTGAAATAGGCAGATCCTCCGGTGACCTAGAGTCACCCTTGTGTGATGCCATCAGAGGGTGACTGTTCGTGCTCTGAGCTAGAGGTCCCCTGCTGTCGTAGAGGACAGGCTGCACGAGCTGCTGTAGTGCGTCAGACATCGCAATAGGCTTCGCGGTCACAGGGTGCGAGTTGAATCTTGGCCCCTCAGTCCCCCTGACAGACACTTTGTTGTGTGGTTGCAGTAACTGCTCGGGGGCCTGGGCGAACGAGACCTGTGTCGACTGCAGCATGCCCTGCACGGGTGTGCTATGGGGTGTGCATGGAACAACACCATTTTGAGACACTTTCTGCATCAACTGCGGTTCAGAGGACGCCGGAGCTGGCTGTACTGCTTCCTGCGCGGGTGTAGGTGGCTGACTTTGCAGCAGGGTACTTACTATAGGCGTTGCTTGTACCGATTTCAACAATACAGGTGCCTGCTGGTCCTTGCTGCTTGGGCGTGATTCCACCAGTGGGCCAGGCGAGTCCTTCATGCACGAGTTGATGAACTCATCAAGATTGTCCTCAGTGACTTTTCGCTTGAGGGGATGCGACTTCCTCGATGCTCTGCTCAGCGGATGCGAGCTGGCGGCACTAGGCGCCCTGATTTCACTCTCAGCAGGAAGGGACTCGGAAAGCTGAGATGTACTCCTCTGGGCCGTATTCGCCTCAGAGATCACATCTGGTGTCAGCATGGCGTTAATTTTCGTGATATCGCTTTGAAGGACGTAGTTAGGGCTGGGGCTGGGTGCTGGCTGCACGGTGCTGGGGGTTATTTGCGTGGCGGCTGGCGGTGCAGGGATGGGAATAGGCGTGGGTGGCATAAGAGGCACAGGGGTAAAAGGCATAGGCAAAGGCGGGGTCTGGTCGCTGTACACAGGGGTGTTCACATGGAAGATAGGACTCGGGATCGGTAGGTACTGACGTCGTTTAGGTGACTCAGCGAAGGTAGGAGAATGCTTGTAGGGGGATGGTATGGGGCTCTTGCTCCGACTCCTACTTCCCCCCTTTGGCTGTTGTGTGTTGTGACTCTGAATCTGACCGAAACCTCTGTGCTTGTCATCAACTACTTGGAAGTACTCCACGTTGTCAACCCCCTTCATCAGAGCCCATCCCTCCCGCCCTTCTATCACTCCCCAGCTTCCCGACTCTGTTGACACGACAGTGCTGACCTCAACCATCTCGCCAGGTGTGAGCTCGCCAAGCATCCGCGCATTCAGAGAAGGCTCCCGCCGCAGGTGGTGGTACTTCTGGTTGCTGTTCGCAATGTAGTTCTTCTTGACGGCTTTGAGGGTGGCTTTGAGAGTCGCGTTCTCCTTGTTGACCACAGCAAGCTCGTTTCGCAGATCGGTGTTCTGCCGTTCGAGAGTAGTTCGTGCCGAGTTAAAGTACTCCGAGGCGTCCCTTCTAGCAGGTGACAGCGCACGGGTGCCTTTTGGTGAAACGAGCGTCTTAAGAGAAGAGAGGAGCTCGGCCTGCTCGGCGTCTAGCTCACGCGTGATATCGGAGTCGGGTGTGTTCATGAAAGTATCGGCAAGCTTTGTAACAGTGACGTAGTCCTTCTCCCAGCAGGACTTGAGCTTTGAGAGGAGGAGAGGACCGCCTTTGCCGTCGTGCTTGCGGAGGAGACGCTTGACTTCGGGAAGCTTGTGGGGCGCCTTGCTGGAGAACATGTCGAGGATTTGGATCTTCACGTGCTGCGGCATCCTGCCTTCCTTGGGGGTCCTTGCTTTCGTGTTGCTGGAGACGTCTAAGTGCTGCAAGAGACGGGGATATCGTTCATAGAAGTAGTCTGACTTGTACTTAGCAGAGAGTGCCACGATGAGGTCGGCCTCTGACCCACGCCACGTGTCTAGTACGGAAGTAACGTCCTGCCGCCTCTTCCCAACCACATTCTGATAGAACCCCTGCAGTGCATCGTACAGGGTAGGCAGCACAGTACGGTACTCCCGTTCAATTCTCGCGTATACCTCTCTTGCATTGCCTCCTTCGAGTAACCGCCTACCCTTCCCCGCCAGTTGCGGGTCCGCCCTCCCCAAGATGTACTCCATTTTCTTCTCTTCTTCTGAAGCCATGCCTTCAAAAGAAACCTGTGGCTGGGTCTTCTTTTCTCCCTCAAGGAAGTGGCAGGAACACACAATAACGTTTTAAGCAAAGAATAGAAGAAACGGGGTGAGGGGGGGAGAAAAAAAAAAAGCTCAAAAGATAATAATAAAAGAAACGAAACACGATACCCAAACTGCTGATACGCGTCCTTTCTATAAAAAAAAAAAAGCTTGGCCCATGTTTCTTTTGTTTTCTTCTTTCTTTCCTTCTCTATTTTGCTACATTTCTCTCTCCTTCCACATTTGGGGGGGAAAAAAAAAGAAATAGGGAAGAAGAAATCAAAACAAAAAAAACCACACACATATCCCCCTCCCCCACTTTTTCTTTTTTTGCACCCCTTGGTAGACGAAGCAGAAAATAAAAAAAGTGAACACAAAAATAAAAAACAGATCAGGGAAAGGAAAAGAAAGAAAAATAGAAGGTAGCACGGAAAAAAAAATTGAGTGGATATCAATGCTACTTTTTAATTTTAATACCCCCTTATTGGAGCATTATCTTCGGTCACCGCTGGTGTACATTTACGTAAAAAAGAGAATTAAGAATAAAGTGGCAGCTTTTGCCCGTTCTTCTTCGACCTGCCACTCTCTTTGAGATCTCATCACAAGAAACTGAGTTTGTACTGCTAAGTACCAATGAATACAGTATAATTAAATATGTTATGGATTTTCTTCTATCTTTTTCTCCCCCTCCCCCCCCCCCCCCCCCCCTCTCTCCTGCAAAAAAACACCCTTCCTGTATCCCTCAATAATAAAAAAAAAGAACACGGAAAGAGAATGAATGGGACAAATAAAAATCCTTTTCTTTTTTTCTGGTTTTTTCTTCTTGTTTTTTCTTTTTTATTTCTTAAGTATTGCGGGCGGAGAGAAAAAAAAAGGGGGGGGGGCGTGGAAGGACGGGGGAGTACGCAAAAAAAATAAGAACACACTAAAAAGGGGGAAAGAAAAAAATACAAATGAAAACACTTAAATAAAAGGGGGGGTGGATTCCTTTGTTCATTTACATCATTTCCTTCTTCTTCTTCTTCTTCTTTGGGATCATCCCAAGATGGAGGATTGGAGGTGTTGCACGACAGCAGCAGTCAGGTCAGGCATCATGCTGCGGACTTTAATGGAGAAGGTAGTGGAATCGATTTGGAAGTGGCACAGTACGAAACCGGAGTTGTGACGGGCGGCTGCAACGAATTGGGTTCCGATAGTTTGAATCTGTTGGCGGGTTCATTTGTGCGTTTAAAAAAAAGGAAGAGAGGGATACCTTTACGATGTTGCTGACCTCCATGATACGGTCCGCCATGGTGTCCACGTCAATCCCAGGGGGGATCGCGAGTGCGCCAGACCCTTCAGCTGGGTGGGACTTCCAAGTCTTTTCGAAGTTTGCCATCGTCAGTTCACCAACAGATGGTACAAGCTGCTCCTTCAGCCCCGGCACCCCAAGCTGCGCACTAGGCGGCGAGGCCGCCCTCCCGTTCCCGTCATGTATGTCGCTCTGCGGGGACGCCGCCTCGCTAGTCTTCTTCTGTGTGGAATGCAACAACGTAAGAAAAGTGTTACGTACCTTCTTCGTCCCCTTCTTTACCGTCTTCTTCCCCGCAGGCTTGTCAAAGATAGTTGCAAGCCTGTCCTGTTTGCTCTTCTTCTTCTTCTTCTTCTTCTCCCCATCCTCAGCCTCCAGCCCGTTGTTCGCGTCATGCGTGGGGCTCATCTCTTCTTCGTCATCTTCATAGTCCTCTTGCTGCTCCACAGGAGCGTCATCCTCTTTCTGCGGCTCAAGCATCTTCTTGTTCCACTTCGACTCTGTCACGTTCAACGCCAGCTCTGTCTCCTTGACCACCACTGCCGCCGCCTCTTCCGTGACACCCGTCTTGTCCATGGGGTTCACGTACACTGCGGTCTTGAGCGTCTGTTGTTGTTGTTGAGGTTAACACGTCCTGCAACACTCATACCGCAACTTGTTCCTCTTGCCCAAGGGTCTGGAAGTAGTTCTTCCTGTAGTCTTTCGCACCACGTGCTAGGGCTGAGCTCACAACAGCATCGAGGAATGAGAGGTCTGAGTGAGTGGAAGGTGAACGCATTTGCCATACCTTGGTCAACCTCAAGGATCTCGCAGCACCCGTCTAAAGGTAGAACACCTGACATGAGGCCACCATAGTTTGCCAGCTCGAGGAACTCGTAGCAACGCTGCTGGAGCGCCAAGCTTCCGGAAGACCTGCACAAAGTGGCTGGATGGAAATGTGACATACTTAAAAGATGCAACAAGCTCCAGAACGTGGTCGGGGACCGGTGTGACTTGCGCTGTGAGTTTCATCAGCGCTGTGATGATCTGTTGTGTTGTTGTGTTGAGTTGTGGTGTGGTGTTGGGTGTCACGCATACGTAGCCCCTGGTGTCGTTGTCGGGTGACTTCTCAAGCAGGTCGCACAGCTTGTCGGTGATGTCGTCCTGGCTATATTCCTGGGACATGAACCCGTACTCACCCAGCACCCACGAGATGATCTGCACCAGAGTCTCGGGCAGCTTGTCACTCGTGTCCAGCAGCTCATAGTACGACTCCACCGCGTGTACTCTGAACTCCTCGTTCTCCTCTTCGCTAAGCTCTTCAGAGCCCTCTGCAATCATCTTGAGCATGCCCTGCACCGTCTGGTTGTCCACGAACTGCTCCCCCAGCTTGATGACATTGTTCATTGTCTGGATGTACCACTCCATCGTGGGGTAGTATTTGTACGCCAGGTCGCTGATGTTCGTCACCAGGTCCGACTTCAAATACACATCGTGCGCTGCCGCCAGGAACCTGGCCAGCCTTGCTACGATGACCTCGACGCTGTCCTGGTTCGTCATGGCGTATAGCAGGTCGAGGGTTTTCCTCTTGATGGTCCCGTCATGGTCCTCCAGGCAGCCCATGACAACGTCTCTGTGCTCCTTCGCGTAGATAGGGTTGATGAGGACAATGCGCGACAGAGATGTGATGCCGAGGTACTTGAGGTTAGGGTTTGGCGAGGATAGGAACTTGGAGATGGCATCGGCTGCAGACTCGATGAGCTCTGGTGCGGGCACAAGACATGTGATGGTCTTCACACACTCGAAGATGACAGCGTGGCCGATGGGGAGCCCGGAGTCCGCCCGCTTCATCACTTCACCAAGCACAATATACGCCTGCTTCGACCTCTCAACATCCTGGTGGCAGAGGATGGCTAAGAGCTTCAGCAGCTTGATCTGAATCCATGGGGCGGGTATTCTGTGGTAGTCGTATTCCTTCGTGAGACGGTGTTCGCAGATCTGGCGCAGGATGGAGACAAAAGAGGACACAAGGTGCTTGTTCTCCTCGGGGTTGAGGCAGCAGAGGTCCTGAAGGAAGCTCAAGGTGCATGCCATAACAGCAGGGTCCTTGTCGCAGAGGACCTGCTGGTATTGTTTGTTATCGCCGATGCCCATTTCATCCTTTCTCCAGAAGGCGTGGATGCAAACGATTGCCTTTTTCCTCACCAGTGCAGACTGGTGCTTGAGGCAGTTCTGGACGTCTTGGATGAGACACGGCATCAGCTCTGCGTTGATGAGTTTCGTGGCGGCGTTCAGTGCGCAGCACACGTCAAGAGAATTAGTGGACTTCAGATCCTTCTGAATGGCTGACACGATCAAGTACAGCAAGTCACAGTCAGGTGATATTGTAAGCTGAACAGCCAGATACCCTGTCCGCTTTTGCAGTAGATCGGAAGAGGCGATTAAGTTTACGCAAAATATGTAACCAAATTCGGCGTTGGAACCGAGCATCTCGCAGTACAGCAGCCTCACGACGTATTCCTTCATCTGCTTCTTGTCGACGTCCTTCTCGCCCATCTTGCTCTTCAGCACAGCGATTTCCCGTGCAATGATTTTATCTTCTTCTTGCTTGGACTTCGCCTCCCCTATGGACCTGATGAGGTCGAAGAACTGCTTCGACCCCAGGTCCTTTCCAGTTTTTGTTTTACTAAACTTCGCCATTTCTTTTTATAAGTTTCGGTGTTCCCTCGGGGGAAATGGGGGTGGTTTGCCTCGCCCCTACCTGATATGTATTGTCAATTGCTGGGGAAATCGACGCTGGGGGGAAAAAAGACAAACCGAGTAATAACGAGAAAGAAATAGAAAGCAGAGAAAAAAAAAATCATTCGCATACATAGAAACAGTGCCACTTTGAGGAATGTGCAAGCCCACTCCTCATCAGGTGTGGGCTGCACCGGGGCAGAGAAAGGGGAAGCTGACCTGTAGCCTTGATTCACAGGAAAGGGTGGAGCTGAAAGTACCCCACAAGGCAGCACTTTTGACTGCCACCAGCAAGTTCAACACAAGCCAACCTCAAGTGCTACTTTGCTAGAAGGTCTATTGCTAGAATAGACGACGTAATTAAACTGCACTAACCTGACACTTGCAACACTCTTTCTTTCTTGTCCCTCCTTAACATCCCCCTTGAGCAAGAGGCCCAACTTTTCTTTGTACCCATAATAAGGCGGGGTTAAAACATATGAGATGAGACATGGGTTCTCTGTATCGGGCGCACTCAGAGTTTTATACCCCCTAGTGAGGCGTATCCTCACACCAAAAAAAAATTTATTAATAAAAATAATGTCGGACGGAAATTTTCCCGAAAGAAAAAAACAGGACACTTTCCCGTCCGGGAGTTTTTCTGGGAAAGAAACTTTTTACATATGGGGGTAGCAGCTCCTGCTTTTTTTTCCATATCATCACGTTTGCCTGGAAGGGCTTTATTCCTTGTGCAAACTCGTATGCAGAGCCAAAATGTTTACCTTGCGTGGCAGTTTGAATTTCTTTTCCCCCACTTTCAATGCACCAACGAAAAACAGCACCCACAGGATCTTTAACTTTCTTCAATCTCAGAAGAGTATATAAATACTGTAAAACGAATAATGTCGGACGGAAAAATTCCCGGACACCAAAAAAACCCGGACATTTTTCCGTCCGGGGGTTTTACAGTTGCCATCTTTCAAAGCGCAACAGTAATGTGATGCCGAGGTACTTGAGGTTAGGGTTTGGCGAGGATAGGAACTTGGAGATGGCATCGGTTGCAGACTCGATGAGCTCAGGTGAGGGCACAAGACATGTGATGGTCTTCACACACTCGAAGATGACAGCGTGGCCGATGGCATAATCTACGTTCGCCCGCTTCATCACTTGACCAAGCAGAATATACACTTGCGTCGACCTCTCAACATCCTGGTGGCAGAGGATGGCTAAGAGCTTCAGCAGCTTGATCTGAATCCATGGGGCGGGTACTCCGTGGTAGTCGTATGTCTCTAGACGGTGTTCGCAGACGACGAGGCGCAGGATGCAGGCAAAAGAGGACACAAGGTGCTTGTTCTCCTCGGGGTTGAGGCAGCAGAGGTCCTGAAGGAAGCTCAAGGTGCATGCCATAACAGCAGGGTCCTTGTCGCAGAGGACCTGCTGGTATTGTTTGTTATCGCCGATGCCCATTTCATCCTTTCTCCAGAAGGCGTGGATGCAAACGATTGCCTTTTTCCTCACCAGTGCAGACTGGTGCTTGAGGCAGTTCTGGACGTCTTGGATGAGACACGGCATCAGCTCTGCGTTGATGAGTTTCGTGGCGGCGTTCAGTGCGCAGCACACGTCAAGAGAATTAGTGGACTTCAGATCCTTCTGAATGGCTGACACGATCAAGTACAGCAAGTCACAGTCAGGTGATATTGTAAGCTGAACAGCCAGATACCCTGTCCGCTTTTGCAGTAGATCGGAAGAGGCGATTAAGTTTACGCAAAATATGTAACCAAATTCGGTGTTGAAACCGAGCATCTCGCAGTACAGCAGCCTCACGACGTATTCCTTCATCTGCTTCTTGTCGACGTCCTTCTCGCCCATCTTGCTCTTCAGCACAGCGATTTCCTGCGCAATGATTTTGTCCACTTCCTGCTTCAGCCTCGCCTCCCATAGGGACCTGATGAGGTCGAAGAACTGCTTCGACCTCAGGTCCTTTCCAGTTTTTGTCCTACCAAACAGCCCCCTTTTCGTTTTATAAGTATCGATTTTCTCCATGGGACGGGTTGCCTGATATGTCAACTGCTGGGGGGAAAAGAGAGCCGAGCGCAATAAAAAACTCAACCCGTTAATGTCAAGGTGACACAAGTCAACGGCTCTCAGTACGACCACCACAGTGGGCTCCAAGTGTACCATAAATTGGAGTGAGCTTCCAACCTGTGTGTGCCTCGTCCCTGTTTCTAGTAGGACACGATGGGATGGGAGAAAGGGTTCCTTGCATTAGCACCAGCCTCACAGATACTTCCTTGCCAGGGTGTTGCCGAGGTGGACCAGGTTAGGATTATCATACGTGAGGAACTTACGAATGAGCTTTTTAGCAATAGTGCTGAGCTCACTAGTTGGAGAGGTTTGCATGATGGTGTTGACAAGCTCACACTCGACGGCCCTCCACTTGTTATCCACAGACTCATACCAAATGGCCTCTAGGAGTTCGTGTAGCATCCGTGATCGGTCAAGGTTACCATGGCAAAGCATGCCGAGGAGCCGTAACAGCTTTATATTCACGAACATATCGTCAATTTGCCAAAAGGTGTTCAGGTCCCCCATTAACTGCTGAAGAATTCTGAGCAACGACGGCAACAAGCTATCCCAGTCGACCAACGCGTTGAAGCGGACTAAATCCATCAGACAGTCCAAGATAGAACCCCTCATGCGACTATAATGCAGATTCTCCAAACAGTGTTCGGGTAGTCGTGGGACTGCACTCGGGGTTCTCTTCCAAAAAGCGTGTAAGGCGATGAAGGCTTTATGACGTACCCTGTCTGAGTCGTGCAATGTGATGCACGTCTCGACTTCATCGATGTAGTTCTGTAGGAACTCAGGCTGGTGCAGTTTCACCATAGCGCTTAGAGCACAGCAAACGTCTTCATCAACACGTGACCGCAAGTCGCGGTGCATGGAGGTAGAAGCTAAACAGAGCAGGTTGTTTTCTGGTGAAACCATATTCTGCATGGCAATGTAGCCCGTTCGCTTTGTGTGCAGCAGTGCATCAGGGTAGCCCGTTAAAGTCGCGCAATGTCGGTAGCCAAACTCAACGCTGGTTCCAGACCCGAGCATCTCGCAGTACAGCAGCCTCACGGCGTACTCTCTCATCTGCTTCTCGTTCAGATTAGAGAAGCGCTTGCCTTTCAGCGTTTCAATCTCTTGCGCAATGATCTTGTCGATTTCTTGCAGTGTCCTTGCTTCATTGATTCTAAGCATCAAACACCAAAACTCAGATTTGCTGCGTTTTTTGTATTCCTTCGACGATTCTGGCTTATTACCCATTTTTTTTAATTGTCCTCCACCACCCTGTGACACTAAACCATCTGATGGTAAGCACGTAAAAAAAAACTCGGGGGGGGGGGGGGGGGGGAAGAAACTGAACATGTTCCTCTTTTTATTTTTTCTTATTCTTTAATTCTTCTTTTTTTATTTTTATATTCTTTTTTAAAAAAAATGTTTCAGCGTTAAGAAAAGGTCCTACACGCCTCAAAAGAAAAATATGAATGGAGGCGGATGAACTTCCTGTACAATACCCTTATTAACAGAAAGCGTAGAAAGAAACACAAATATTCATTTGTTAGGCAGGAAAAGGGGTTTAGCCTTACACTCCACGGTTAACAAAAAAAAGGGGGAGAATGGGAACTAAAGGAAAAAGAGTTAGGTCTTTTCCCCTCTTTTAAAAACCCAATTACAATACACCGACCGTTCGTTCCGTTCTCGACAGCAGGAGCTTTACGAAGATGCAGCTGCCGCTATGGCTGCAACGATAGCGGCTGCAGGGGATGAGAAAAGACTGGCAAGACGAGCTGCGCGCTTTACCTGTGAAATATCTTTTTTTATAATTCTTTTCACACCTGTCCCCCGCCTTGCTTCCCTCGTCGGTTCATGGACGGAGGTGAGTCAGATACTGCAAGGCTATGCTTCCCATGTGGAGAGGTGTGCCTCTTTCGAGGGGTGCTGTGCCTTCCTTGAGGAGACACGGGTGAGTTGGGCGAAGCAAACAACATCCTTGGCGGCGACACACGGGAAGGCACCTGTGCAAAGAAAATAATACAACACACTTGCAGCCATACCGGAGACGTTGCCTCTGCCTCCACAGCCTGTATAGGCCACACCATGGCCTTGTCCCTGGTGTTGTGGGTGGGCACGGCTGCGGGGTCGAACGTGATCTCGATGCTCATCTCCGTGTAGTTGATGCCCGTCACCTCACCCGGACAGCCGACGTACCTCTCCCTGTTGTCCCTCCACTCAAGCCCCACGCTGGTGAATATTTCCTTTACATTGGATATCCCACACTTCACGCACACCCTCTCTCTAAGGGCGTACGGAAACTGTCGCACCGAGTGGAACCGCACTGGGGACCTCGAAGACCTCCTCGGGGACACCAACGGCATCGTGGGGGGCGTCGCCATCGCTTCGTTCTTATTGTCCAGCCACGGCCCGACCACGTCTTCTGTTTTTCTCTGCAGCTGCTTCTTTGCCCTCTGCGTTTTTCCGAAAGGCGAGGGCGGCTGGTTCATCGAGAAGTTGACCTTGCTCCCCGACCTTGCAACTCTTCCCGAATTTATGTAGCTGCTTTTGGACGCCGCGTCGATGCCGCCCCACCTGGAGCTCCTCTTGGACGATGAAAAGGAGTTCACAGGTGACCGCAGCACATCGGCAGATAGGTCACGTTCCACAGACCTCGACCTCGACCGTGACCGCGAGCCCATCGATGTTGGTGGCGGCGACAAAGACTTGGTCTTCTTACGTGTTGGTGTCGGCCGCCTTAGTTGCGACCGCACGCTACACAATGCGTTCATGCGCAAGTCCCGATCGTCTTTTCGCTGCTTGCTCCTGGTCCTCGTTGTGCTGCCGGTCCTCGTCATGCCAGTCTGCATCCTGCTCTCCGGCGTCATACTGCGCGAACTCTTCCCTCTGCTACCTGTTGAAGCCTGAGACGAGCTCCTCGTGTGTTGACTGTGGTACGCAGGATACGTCCTTTGCCAGATGGGCACACGCCCCGTATCTTTTTCCTTGGTAGACTTTTTTTTCTTTGTCGGGGTTTCCTTCTCTCCCTTCGTGACCTTTTTAGACGGGGCCCTTTTCTTCGACACGGGGCTCTTTGTGGTGCGTATGGGGGAGTGTATTTGGTAATCCGTTGCCTTCTCCTTTTTAGTGCTTTTGCGTCCTGTCGAGTTCTTGCCTGGTGTCGCTGTTAGTCGCCTGCCCCTGAGGATGGCTATCCGCTCTTCGTACTCGCTGTTAGCCACGTGGCTCCTATCGGCATCCTGTAGGCATTGCAATGTTCTGTGTTCAGCATACCTCTTCTACGTGCAATTCCTTTAAGGGGAGGTCCATCTTTGCGATCTCCAAGAATCTGTTCATGCGCTGCAGCTGTGTATGAAAGGTGCGGCAACTTGTGGATGCTCATACCTCATCGTTGACAACGACACTTGCCTGGTGCAGACCTTGAATCACTTCGGAAGTGTGCGATTGGAACAGGGTGTGTCTTGCTTCTTTTGCAGGGTTAACCGGTGCGTTGTTAGCTACGTGTTGCTGTAACCGCAGAGAATTGATAATAACAGTCCTTTCGTTCGGGTCCATGCTATCCACGACACCTCCAAGTGCTATCCACAGCAACTCCTTAACTAATTGTGTACGTCGAAGTTCGCTCAGGGGATGGTCATACAGAGGCGATGTGAGTGTCTTTACTAGCTCACTCTGCCATTTCGAGTTCCCCTCGTCGTTCGCTGTGTTCACTCTGTCAAGCACCGTGCACAAGTTCTGCCTAAAAACCTCCTCTCGAACCCTTGCTGAATGCTGTCCCCATCTCTCAGCAAGGCAAACACCTTCAGACAAAGTGTCGCCCACGTCCTTTGTGGTACTAAAGGCCACTGCCCTTCCTCGCGCCTTTGGGGGAGTCATGTCGCCCGACTGGTTGAGGTGCTGAAAGCGGAATTTGAGCTGTGCGCCTATGTCGGGAGTGGTGGGCTGTGCTGCTCCAAAGTACTTAACAGCATACGGCAGCCCCCTGTCTCCGGGGGATGAACAGTCTGACAACACGTTCAGCAGCGTGGACTGCGCAGTTCGTGGATGGCTATGGTCGGGGAACGCACACAGCACACCTGCACACCCGTCTTCGTCGACATCGCCTACTTCAGCAAACCGCAGCTGGTCAAGCTCTACTCCCGACGCAGTGGCCAGGGACAGCCTTAACCTTCGGTGGTCTTCACGTGTCCATGGTGCAGCACCAACATGCAACACCAGCTCCACAAGCCCGACGCTCCTGACACTCCCTAGCACAAGCAGATCGTGCTGGTGCCCAGGGTCGATGGTTGGCAGTGTGATCATAACGTCGTTCGATTCGCGCCACTCTTCACTCTCGTAGTTGTCCAGTGTGGTCCTGATACCCTTTATCTCGCAGCCAGGGGACATTGACGATATCGTGAGCTGCAACCCTTGGTAGGATATCTGCGCTCTCTCCGAAACAGACACATTGACCCGCACGGTGTACCCCTCCCATTGGCCTTCCTCGTCACTGTCGATAACCTCACCGCAGCCCACCTGAGCGAACATACAGAGTTTCAGATCACTCTCTCCAGAAATGCCCTTCATCTCTTCTAGCTTGGCCCTGCATGGGATCTCAAGGCGTTGTAGCTTACCCGATGCCGCGGGTGCTTTGTCCCAGCCAGTACACACCGGTAAGTGGAGGAGGAGCTGTGCACCAGGTTCTGTTCCCAAGTCAAGGGAGCTAGTGCCAGAGGGATGGTTTAGGTAGGTGGGCAGGGCTTGACTCAGTCTCTGAAGGTGGTAGGTTCGGAGGTGGCAAGTGGCCTGGACCACTTGGTAAATGACAAGGTCTAAGGTAGCCTTGTTTCTATTGAAGTTGGAGACAGAAGAGAGCAGCTTGTTTGCTAAGTCAGAGGGGCGCCTGCCGGAATAGTAATTGTTATGCTCCTGCAAAAATATAGGACGCAGGGCATCGACAAGTCGGCCTACGAGTGTAGGCAACTCGCTAAGCGCCTCTGCAACCCCAGCAGGCGGGGGTGTGGAGTCCTCACTGCCTAACCATACGGAAGCTGGGTGAAAATGGCTGCCTGCTTCTGCACTGCTTCCCAACCATCTCAGTGTTAGCAATAAATTCCTAGATACCCATTCAGTGAGCCCTCCTTCTCTATTTACCTCATGTCTTCTGTCTATCTCTTCCAGCAAGCCATCAAACTTTGATGTTCGCTTCCACAATTCTGCAGTCAGCTGCGCTAGCGTCCCTTGTGTAGCTCCCTTCGCCATCGTTCCATATATCCTGTGGAATCAAAGTTATAATGTTCTTTAAATGTTGAAATAAACGACAAGTAACTGCCAGCAGGCTATTCACTATCACCGTAGACATCGTGGAGCTTAGGTGTGTCTTCTTCTGTCAGCAAATCTCTGAGACTCTTGTCGAAAGCAGGGGGGGTGAGTTTCTTGGTAATGGAAAAGCGTTTCCACCTTCTGAGCTGTGCCGCTGCCCATGTGCTGTAGCGCTCTGTGCTCATCTGGTGTAGGACCCTTGCGACATCTTGGAAGTGATGCACTTCATATGTGTCAACCTTCTGCGTCACAGTGATGGGGATGACATGCAGGGGGAGATTGATGCGGTAGCACAGCACAGGCACCACAAAATCACCAGCTGATGCTACCTCGTTAATGAGCCCCATGTTTACCGAGCCCACCATCGTCCGTAGCACATCAAATTGTACGCTTTTGTTTGACATCTTCTTAGCTATTGCTTGGACCACCTCCATCGACCCTTTACTATCCGTAACGAGCACCACACCCGTCTTGATGGGGGGTTCCGTGGCAATGTTCTTTGGATGCTCTTTCCTGCACTCACTATCATGGCACTTGCCTGTCCGACCCCATTCGTCACACAGCAGCCCCAACCTCTCTACGTCATTAACGTCCATCACCTCCTCCTCGCGCTCTCCATCCAGCAGCCTGTTCTGTATCCAATAATACGCGTCCGCTGTGCCTTCAGGCGTTAGCAGGGCTGGGTCCCCGCCGCCCCGCAAGTACTCCATCACCAGCTCTCTGTGCTGCAAGGTCTCCAATGCTGCTGTAGCCGACTCGATTCCAACCACGTGTGAATGGGGGTCTGGTCTGTTCTGACCCTGCAACCCCCTCAGCTGAAAGGCCTGCCCTGGCACCGCTTGCTCGATGGGCATGCCCCACTCGTTCAGCAGCTGTGTAGTTTCCCCGTAAGAACCAAAACCCGCTAGCCAAGCTGCCGGGTGTTTCTTGGTGAAGACACCCTCGTAGCATATGCACGACAACGACCACAGGCCAGCATCGTTATCCTTGCGGGAGGCATCTGTGTCAATTATGTTTGCGAATCTCTTTTCAGGATTGTCGGAGTAAAGCTCGCTCCGTGTGTGCAGAGGAGCAAAGGCGGCATTGTATGCATCACTGGGCTGCGTTGGGTTCCGACCTTTCTGTAGGTCCGACGCTGTTTCGTTCTGTGCAACAGAACCCTTCCGCATGACATCAGTATCATTCCGCGCGTCGAGGTTGTGGCGCGACTCTAAAATGTACGCTTTGCAAGGGACACCTGTAATGCGTGCAGTAGCGGGCTTGGTATCCCGCATGATGACGTTGTAGAGGAGGTCGACCTGCATGCCAAGCGTCGCGGAGATCGGGACTGCGGAGTACAGCGTGCCGTCCTTAAGAGGTTTGTCCATGTTGTTGGGTGTCCTGACTGTCACCGGGACGGCGTGGTTGCGAAGCTGCTGCGCAACGTCCCTCACAACTGACACAAGGTTCTCAGGCGGGACAAGGTCGAGCTTGGTCATCGCTACGACGATCGGCCTCTCAAAGGAAAATGCTAGCTTGATGGATTCTTTAGTTTGCCGTTTGACTCCCTCCGTGAGGTCCACCACAAGCACCACTACATCGCAAATGAACGAACTGCTTCTCCGCATTGACTTAAACATCTTGTGCCCCGGGGTGTCGATGACAGTAAGGCGGTGCCCACCTCGGTTGATGTTGTACGCCCGTGCTGTCTGCGTGATGTCTCCCGGCTCGGCTGCAGTCATGGCCGTCTCGGCTAACACATCTAGCAGAGTCGTCTTCCCGTGGTCCACATGGCCGAGCAGCACTGCAATCGGTGTGCGAAGCTCACCACCCTCTGTTCCTTTCAACCCGGTATTCTTCACCAACACTCTGTCCATCTCCATGTACCGCCACCGACCACGCCGCGGAAACTTGTTCGTAAGCAGCTCCTTTGCAACAACGTATGGGACCAGGTCTACAGGCCCACTCAGCTTCTTCATCGCCTTCTGCACTGCCAATGGGTAGACGCCTTCATTGATCAAATCTCTTGCAGGGATCACCGCAGGTACGGCATTGTGTTTCTGGCTGTGTAGGTGTTTGTTTTCCAATGGCATACCACAAGTTTCGGCCACGCCCTGCTTTTGATGTATTGCCATTTAATTTCTTTCAGCTTCACAACACACTGCTTCAGCATGGTGTCCTGTTGGCTTGGTTGTAAAACACGCGGTACTTTCAAAAAGTGTAAACATGCCGTGTTATCGAAGACATCGCAAAAGAAAAAAGAGAAAATTATATGGTAAGAGTTAAAGAAACACTAGTTACATCAAGGTGTAATATAAGCCCACTTCAGTCGCTCTCGTCACCTGAGAACACAGGGAGCTGCTCTTGAGGCACAGTGCTGAAGGCCATTTGTGTAAAAGAAGAGGAGGGAAGCTCGTCAGGAGGGGTTATCTCCTCGGCTGCCTCTGCGACGGGCTCGGACTGCGCTGGCAAGACAGCAAGCAATGCCTGCATGAGGTGTGTGGGTGGAGGGGGCATACCTTCTCTGCTGTAGTCCGCTTTCGTTCCATTATTACTGCAGTGTTAACGAACTGTGCGATACGAGAGCTTCCTTGCTCGCACAGGTTCTTCTTCTGCTTACGGGTGTCTTTGTCTTTGTCCTTGTCTTTGTCTTTGCATAAAATATCCCCACAAGGGTCGAAGTACTTAAACACCTCCAAGGAGGCGCCCACCAAGTTTTGGTTTGAAAATGATTTCCACCGAGACAGAAGTACAAGCACAGTCACACCGCCCCATGTGAGGTTGTCAGGTGGCGTGGGATTTGCCAAACATGTTCCGAAATGTATCAATAAATACAATGCCTCAAACCGACCACCTGCATCAAAAGGAGTCACACTCAGCAGGAAGAGCCTCAACAGCGACGATATCGTGTTAAAAGACGGAGGCTCCACGTCTGCCGTTGGAAGGGGCGAACACTCCAATTTGTCGTCGCTTGAGGGACGGGGGCGGACCACGCACAGCTTGGAGTCTATCTTCCCCATGCTGTCGGACATGATGGCCACCTCATGGCCCACTGGCGTTGCAGATGTGTCATCCTCATCCTTGGCATTCTCATTATTTAACCTTATGCCTAGCTGCCACTCGTCGTTCACCAACTTCAAGATAGACGTGTACTCCACAGCTTCATCCAGCAGTTGTACGAAGCACGCGATGTTTCCGATGTATGACAGGCACCGCATTGCCTCGTCCTTCTTTGTGCTGTCGAGCTCCGCCCACGCACTGCTGTGCTTGTCTACAATTTCTGCAGTAGAGTACTTTTCCAACGGTGGTTCGCTGTCCGCGTCTCCTTCGTCATTGAGCAGAGCTTGCAGGGTCTGCATTTCTGCGTTCACCCTCGCTACAGCCGCCTCCATGACAGCGTGGATAGAAATCCCGACCCCGACAATGGCATCGGTGTGTTCCCTCCCTAAGTACTCAGCGTGAGCGGCGTAGTGCGATTCATAGAGCTGCGTCTGTTCAACATCTCCGAAGAGCCATATCGGTTCCAACGCTAAAGCGTCGCTGGCATCTGCTGCGGCCAACTGGAACTTGCGCGACGCCATGTTGTAAGACGCTTTGTGCAGCACATCGTCGAACAGCCCTGTGAGCAGCCACTTGTCGAGCTGTTCATGTTGCATGTTTTCTGCCATTAAAGACTTCCAGCTCCTTAAGCGCAACCCGCAGCCTCTCAGTTCTTTGTGCATCCGTTTTAGAACCTTCAGCAGCATCTCCACATAGCGCACCTCTGTTACCCTCACCCCAGGCAACTTCTGTACTATCGCTGCAATGTTCTGGTGGAACAGCTTATTGACTTCAGTGCTAAGCAGGCCGTGGTAATCAACGTACCTACCCATGATGTAGCGCCCATTTGATTCTTGCAGCAGGGCAACAAGGTGTTCCTGCTGCTGGCACCATTTCTGCTTGACGACAGAACAGGTGTTTTCATCTTTTCCTTTTTTGCCTACCTGCACGAAGCACTGTTTGCCAAGCATCTCGGCAGCACACTCCCCCTTCCACGCGCCAAACACCTTTCGTGCCACATCGCAAACTACCTTTTCCAGCAGCTGTTCAACCTCTGCCTCCACTTCGAGCACCATCAGCTTGCACCGCCATTGCCGCAGTGTCATGTTCAAGGCGTCATCGTATATGTGGAACGGAATGAATAATGTCTCGCTTGTTTTCAGTACCCCCTTGATGCATGACTCCACCAGCAAGCAAGGTAGAGACGTGGCTGACTCCGTGGGTAGCCGCCCTTCTCTGAACCACAGAAAGGAGACATTGCCGCATGCCTCCACAGCAGCGGTGACGTCCAACAAATAAGGCCACAGTCGCACGTCGTGTTCGAAGTCATCAATCACCTTCTTGCGTTTCTCCACAAAGTCAGGCACGCTGCGGAAGCCTTTCTTCATACCAGGGTTCCTGTATGACGTGAGACATGACAGCGCAGCATGTAACAGGGAGATGGCGTTGAGGGAAGGTGCTGTGTTCCTCTCAGGCCACGCTGGCTGCGCTGGAAGCACGTCGTCATGCTTGCCTTCCAACGCTTTGTCTTCCCGTGGTGCAACACCGCCCTCCTCAGCCCAGTCCCCGTAGCAATCCCGTATTAAGATCAATGCGCTGTGCGCCTCTTTCTTGCTCTCTTTTTTCGTCTTTCGCAGCAGGTCCCGCATGTCGACCTGTACGAACTGCTGCAACTTGTCGTGGACGCGATTCCTCAGCTGCTTCCCGTATATCACATCGCACTCTGTCAACTCCTTCGCCAAGCCCTTCACCATCCCCAGCACCTCGAGGATGAAGCCCTGCTCCACTGTGCTGTAGTGGTACAGGCGGTACTGTGTCTTCCAGCAGTTATTCTCCCACAAGTGACAAGTCATTTCAGTTAACAGCCGCAGCCCATTACGAACCAGACACCAGATTCCTTCGGTCGTTTTTTTGTCGGATTTGTCTTCTGCAGACCTGTTCAGCCTCCTGAGGCCCCACCTAGTCATCCACTGTACGAAGCTGCCTCGAAGGTCTGCTACCTTTTGCTCGTTAAGAGTGTAGTAGGACTCGATTTTTGCTTCTTTGCCTTCGGTGTCGACCAGCTCCAGGTGACAGCACTGACGTGTGAAGGTGTCCAGCCTCATCGTGACATCAGCAAAGACGGGAACATAGGGGTACCTCTTAACCACTGACTTCATGGCATCCAGAAGGAGCCCCTTCCTGACTTTATCCTTTTCTAAGGACTTGCGCTCGTCGACCCAGCCCATGAGCAGGGCACTCACTCGGATGTAGCGATGCTTCTCGTCGGGTGTGACGAAGGTGCCTTCAATAACTGCTGTGACGCAGTAATTGATGCAGGCAACGAGCGCGTCTTGCCATGAGGAGACCTTTACAAATGATTCGTAGACGCCGGAGAGGAGGTAGTTGAAGCCCACGGCAACAGGGGGCGTGAAGATGTTCTCGATGTTAGCAGCGTCAGGGAAGGCCTCGTCGAAGGCGACGGCTCCGCATTTGGCCGACATAGCGCGGAGGGCATCCCAGTCTGCTTTGAGGGCTTCGTTGGCCATCAGATTATCGACAATAATACAAGCGTCGAGGAGCTTGATGAACGCTATAAGGAAGACGTCGCTGGCGATACACTTCTTGCCGTCCGCACGGATGTAGAAGTCGACTGCTGCGTAGGCCGCCTGCTGCGACGTTGTGATGAAGTCAAGCAAGCAACGCAGCTTCCCCAACTGGGGTATGAAGATCGACACCTGCGCCTCTGCAAGTCGTTCCACTGAGTCCGTCCCGCTGGTAGTGCGAGCACAGTTCTCTAGCGACCTGTGAGAATATAACACCCCTGCAAGCTCCAGACCCGTCTCTTGAAGGTGCCCCAGACGTGTTACGTGCTCGTACTCTTCCTTCGCCTGCCTGCATGTGTACCAGCTTAGATCCCTCTGCCTAACCTGCTCCAGCCCACTCCCCTCCACACGTAGACTGCAGACACCATCGATGTCTACATTGTGCACCCCCTCCATTTTACCTGATGGGTTGGTATGATTGAATAATTGCTGATAAAGAGGGAGAGGCAAAGATGTAAAAGAAGAAGAAATAAAGTAGAACGTGGTGTCGACCACAAACCCCGAAGGAAAAGAGAGTAGTGGGAAACGAGCGCAAAACGCCTTTTCTTTTGGTATTGGAAAGGTGATGTTGGAATATATCCAGTTTCGCAGCCTCCCCTCCTTCTTTTCTTCTGCATCTTCAAGGTTTTCCTTTGGTTCAGATCGTCGTTCTGAAGCGTATTTCTCCCACTTTGGAAGCACAATCAGTGCGTAAGGTCAGAGGGAACTGGGCGAGAAAGGAAAAGAAACAAAGGCATTGCTCGTTACTACACCGTGAAAGGGAGTAGAAAGAGAGCATAACTCGAGGCATGATACCCACATTCTTGTACGTTTTAGGTGATGTTATGGTTAACCTTTGGGTAGAATAGTTAAAACCAAAACCCCGATGACCAACAACGTAAGGGTTACTAAAGCGAGTACATGTGTCTTTGATTTTACAGCAGTGAATACAACGCTGGTTCACTAATGGGGGGGGGGGGGGGGAGGGGGACAGGATTCCATGCAGCAGGTATCAGGAGGTACCTTGGACACTCGCCAATATTTCCGCTTGGGAGGGTCATGGCTATATAGGGTCCACAGGCCTCTGAGTATTGCAAAACACAAAAGTCCAACGTTTCAGTACGCAATGGTGCGGTAAAGACTCTATATGATGAAAGAGATCGAAAAACTAGAGCAAACCAATAATAGCTTTGGTTGCTCAGCACAAGTATAACAGGCTCGTGCATAGTTCCCTCTCACGTTGACTCGCTTAAGGGGAAGTGTCGCCCCCCCATCCGAAAGAAAAAGAAAAATATACCCCCCTATTCTGCCTGTTCACTGTTCTAATGCACACCGCATATAACTAGAAAATATTGACCTGCTGTGCTACTACATGTAATCTTCTTAACACTACTTTTGGTTCAGGCCCATGTAACATTGCCTGAATCTGTTTTCATCTTTTTCCATAATACGGTACAAAGAGCTTCAGTAGATCGGTGGATCTAGCTTCAATCAGTTTAAAAGATTCTGGAAGAAAAAGATTGGTGGAGGAGGGAGGCTAAAGAAGAAAAAATATATATAAGTTAAGGAAGTCTTTGTGAGACCGCCCACTTGTTCACATCAGAAAGAAGAAAGAAAAGACAAGAAGAACAATATAAAATTCGACAGCACGGTGGTTTGCAAAATAAATAGAATCACAGCAAATATTTGTTCAAACGTGTTCTTTTTCGATCTAGAGCCTCATGTCGATGCACTCCCCAGCAGTGAGGTGGACAGAAGAGGGGTACTGGCGGCCCCACCAGGAGACAGTCTTGGCGTTGACAGTGCCGGCGGTGAGACAGAAGCCAACGTGGTAGCTGCCGTCCTGGAGCTTGGACCCGTTAACGAAGCCCAGGACGCTCGGGAGCATGACGGGGAGGGAGAAGGGCTGCTGTTGGGCGGGGGCGGGACCCGAGGTGACGGGGCTGAAGGCGAAGGTCCCCGCGTGCACGTCGATGATCTGGTCAGACATGGCGAGCATGAGGTGCCAGATGGTCATGTAGTAGCCGTAGTGCGCGGTGTCGAAGTTCGACCCAGGGAAGGTCGTGTAGTTCCCCCTCATGATCCCGCAGGCGTTCCACACGTCGTTGATGTCCTCCGTCAGACGCTTGTAAGGCCTGCCCCCGACCTCCAGCGCCTCCTCCACGGTCCCGTGCCTGATCCGCAGCATCGCCGCCGCGTGGTCCGCCGGTGCCATCATCCAGATATCCTTCTCCGTCTCGCTGTTCCCGTGCGTCCTCCCCGTCAAGATCTTCAGACCGAAGGGGTCGTAGTTCGTCACCGCCTCCGTGTCCAGGTGCATCCCGAGACGCGTCTCGTTCACGAGGGTTCCGAGCCCCACGCTGTGCGCCAGCACCTGTGCGTAGAAGGTGTCCGCCATGATGGCCCTCCCGTTCGCCGGCTCGTAGTAGGCCTGGTAGGCCTTCATGTCATCCTGCCACAGCACCGTCTCCATCCCCTCCACCGCCGCAGCCGCCGCGTTGTTGTAGCGCTCCACGTCGCTCGGGAGGTCCATGAAGGCCGCGAGCTCTGCCATCGCCTTCATGCACGTGATCTGGAACATCGTGGAGTAGGCCACCGCATCGTAGCCCTGCATCCCCAGCACGTCGTACGTCGTCTGCAGCTTTGTCGGCATCCCGTGGAAGGTGCTCACCGAGATCTGCCACTCCGCCGCCCTCCTCGCTGTCGGGTACCACGTCCTCACGAAGTCCTGGTCGTTGTTCCACCTCAGAAGCTCCAAAAGATAGATGATGTACATGGAGCTGCAGTCCGACATCACACGCCCGCAGCCGTGCTCGAAGCCGCTGTCGATGCCCCCCTGGCACCCGCACGCAAGCTGCTCGTGGATCATCCCATTGCTCGCCTGCGCCCTCCCCCATGCCTCCACCTTCGACTTCGTCGACTCCGGGAACAGCATGATGTACGGAATGTGCCTCTCCCCGTCGTTGTGCACGCTGTCCATGTTCACGCAGTCATAAGCCTCCCACTGCCTCCACCTCCCGTCCTTGTACCACATCGCAGAGCGCACGTGGTGCAGCGTCGCCACCAGCGAGTCGCTCATCCAGGTCGGGAGGGTGGAGCCGAGGATGGGGCGGTGGATGGCGTGGATGTCGGCCAGGGTTCCCACGAGGTCTGCTGCGAGCTCCAAAGCGGGACCCTCCGAGTCCTGGAAGAAGTTCGCGTACTGGTTTCCGAGCACCTGGTCCAAGTAGTTGTGGAGGGGGAAGAAGTAGCCGAGGGTGATGGTGAGGACGAGGGTGTCCCCGGATGCGACCGTCCCGCTCACAGCCATCGCCCCGTGTGGAGCGTCCGTCGACACCCCTCCGCTCAGCTTCCCCGTCCCGGCAAACTGCGCCCACAGGTCCTTGTGCGTCCCCGTCCCTGCAGAGAGGCTGCTGCCCCCGGTCCCGCACAGCGAGTAGTTCCCGTTCATCGGGCCCATCCCGGGCTTGTTCACCGTCAGGCAGCCCCCGGCCCCCTGCTTCCACAGCGCCTTCGTCCCGGAGGTCGTCCCGTCCTCAAACGCGTAGTCCCGCGAGTCCGCCTGCAGGCTGCACTTCTTCTCCGCCTTCGAGAACTCCCAGCTCTGACACTGCGATGCCTTGTTGCAGCTGCTCAGGCACGCCTCGGGGCTCGTCGCCGAGGGGTCCACCGAGAGCACCTTCCCGTGGCGCTCTGTGTTCTCGTTCATCGCCGGGAGGTTGAAGAAGGCCGACACCTCCTGCGCAGTGCTCCCGGTGTTCTTGAAGGCCATGCTGAAGGCGATCGCGGGGAGGTGGCTCCTCTCCATGTTCCCAGTCGCCATCCTGCTGTACCCGTACAGTGTCACCTCCATCCCGGCGGGGGCGCCCCCTACCTGCAGGCGTGTCGTCGGAGGGCTTCCCCCGAAGGTCAGGGACTCCACCCCCTCCATCTCCGGATCCAGCGGACTCGTCTGCAGCACCCTCGCCCAGCCGCTCCCCACCCGCGCCCCGAACATCGCCGCCCGCTGCTTCGACAGCTTCGCACTCCCTGCAGGGCTGTTGTTCTCCGTCGTCCACGCCGTCAGCGTCCCGTCCCCTCGGAGCTCCATCGTCCCCGCAGCGAGACCCCCGAGAGGAGGGGCCGAGCGAACCCCGGGAGGCGGTGCCTGATCCTTCCCGAGAGGCTTCCGGCTCACGGTCCCCGAGGTCAACCCAGGGGAGGGCTTCGTGTCCGGAACTGCCGCCTTCAAGAAGCAGCACGGCTTCCCCTCCACACAGGACCCGAAGCTGGACGGGGACGCGGACGCGTACACGAAGGACTGGCAGCTCGCCTCGTCGCAGCAGGTCTTCTGGCACCCCTCCAGGGTCGTGTTCACTACCTGCCTGTAGTCCCCGCCCTCCCGGTCTGTCCCCTGCACCAATGGGCCCAGAGACTCGCACTGCTCCGCCAGCGTCGTGTACGGCATCGGCACCGTCCCCAGATCCGCCCACGCGTACCTCGACCGCGTCACGTTCTCCGGTTCCCAGTAGTCCGAGGTCTGGTCCACCAGCACGAAGGTGTCGTCCTTCGACACAGTCCCCTTGTTCAGGTAGATCAGCTGCTCCAGCGAAGACGACAGCTCCGACCCCGTCGCCCCTCCAACAGCCAGCAGCCCCACAAAAGCCGCAATCTGCCGCATCATCCTTGCCATGTGTCTTTACCTGTGAGGCGGCGTTGAGAAGATAAGAAAGAAAATAGCAAAATGGATGCAAATCCACATTGTTGAAAAAGAAATTCGATAAAAGTTCAGTGTGCAGGGGGTGCTCACTGTTCCAGAAGAAAATGAAAGACGTTCTGAGTCAAGACACCTCACCCAGAAAAACCTCCCAGAGGAACCGTTAACCAGTAAAGTGCAAAACGAAAGGTGGGTTGTCATTTGAAGGACTGCCCGTGTACCATGCCTAATCGATTTTGACTCAAACGTAAGTAATCTGTCAGCAAACGATTCACAACGTAAAGGAAGCATCAAAAAAAGAGGTTTGCACGGTGTGTCCACCGTCGGGAGAAAGCCATTGTATGGTGCCGCAAGAAGAAAACCGTAAGAGTGTGCCGACGAAGAAGAAAAGAAAACCTTCTTGAGGTGGCTGTTGGGGATAGAATGCAGAAATCGAATACATGTCCCGCAAAAAAAAAATACTGTACTAAAAAAAAAAAAAACTATTTCATGATGGAGTAATCCAGTAAGGTGGACTGGCTCACATGGGCTAGCACCTCATCGGTAATCGGGTGCTTGATGGTGATGTCGCCTCGCAAGCCATAGATGGTGCCTGTGGAAGGATCGGCCAAGGTGTAAAGAGTAGTGCAGGATGAGCTTTCTAACACAACCTCGGTTAAGTTATCCTTTTTGGCCATGTACCCTTGCCGCTTGAGATGATCTGGGTAGTGATACTGAACGGTAGCAGGTAAGGTCCGCCCAGAGCACTCGGATGTCTGCCTCGAGATCCAGTACTCAGGGTCCGTTTTCGACAGTGTAACGACAAGGAATGCTTTGTTCAGGGTGATGGGGTCATCTACTGACAACCACAACAGGCACAAGTAGTCTTCCCCTATCCCTTCCTCTCCATTCGCCATCGCGACAGCCTCTTCATAGGTGTTCGGTCTTGCGTCAATGGGTTGGTTTCCTACCTCAAAGGTCACTTTCTTTGTTGTTCTGTTGTCGTCTTTTAAGGAACACCTGCACTCCACCTTGTTGGTCTCTTCACCCCCGGCCAGTTTTAGGAACATATGGTGTAGCCTTGCCTTCATCGCAAACGACGGGTATGGCACCACCCCTATCATCTGTTGCTTCCCCACCAGGTGCAGCTCTATTGACTGGTGCGCACCAACCTCGAAACTATTCTGTTCCGGGTGCTCATCCACTGTTATCCTCCCCGACCTGTCGCTGCTCGCTGTACCTATCACGCAGTCGACATCCTTCCCGACGAACTTCCTCGGGGTCCTCTCATCGCCTTTCACCTCGAAGTACTCCATGGTGAACTCCTTGCATATGATCGTCTTCTTGGTCGGGTTCATGATCATTAGCTTCGGCGACACCACGGACTGGAACACGACAGGTGGGTTTGAAAACCCGTTGCTCCTTGCGGAGCCTTCCCCCACTAGCTTGATTTTAAGCCTCGAAATACCTTCACCACTTGTCCCATTTGCGGTCCTCACCACAGAAGGCTTGGCCAACGCTGCGGCCAGCTTTGTGTCGACCACATTGGACACACTCTTCGGCAGCTCGTAAGTCTTCTGCACGATGGGCTCTTTCGGTGCTTCTGTCTTCACGTCCACCAGCTCTATCTGGTCACCTTTGTACTCGAAGGATACCATCTTGGTGGTGGGGTGGGCATCCTGGGTCATTTTCGACACCAGCTTCATGCTCGTGATCAACGGCCCTGTCGCGACCCAGCTGGCCTCGAGGTACCACGGAGTAGGACCCTTCCCTCTTGGCTCCTTGTGGATCAGTGGCATCATTGCGCCTTCCTTCATCCGCTTGGAAACGGTATGCAGCTCGGGTACAGTGAGGCTGACGGCCCACACAGCAGGAGGAGCATTGTCGCCTGTGCTGGAGGGGATCTGCTGCTCTGTGTCGATGAAATGGATGAGAAGGAGTTGCTTTTTCTCAGGGTCTTGGGGCTGGCTGTGTTCCGAGAGCCCTACTATGATTGTCTTCTGAGCGTCCTCGGAGTGCCCCTTAGCCTTCCTCTCCCAGTCGAACCCCTTAAACTCCTCCCACTTGCTTTCGAACCTTCTGTCGTGGTCGTAGCCGTGTTCCTTCCGTCGCCTCCACTCATCCAGTTCCTCAAGAGTCTCAAGAATAGTCTTCTGGACAACAGATTTGCCATCCGCTCTCACCTGATCGATCACAGCAATACTGGGCACTGCGCACCCTAGAACCGTTGCTACCTCTTCAAGCAACCCTTTGACTCCTTCAAAGGGGTCTTTCGGTATGCCGTAGACCGACCCGTCTGCAACACGCTGCCGCAAGGTGACCATCGTCTCGAACTCTTCCCGCAGGGCCTTGACGGCGTCCTGCTTGGTATCTGCTTGCTGTGCCTTTTTGAGTTGGTCTCGAGTCGTTTTCGTGAAGTCCGCAACCTTCCGTTCCATGACGGGCACCCTGCTCGCAGCGTTCTTAAGAGCCAGTTCCATCTGCGTGCAGCAGGATTCATGTGTTAGAAGGTTCAGCACCACGCCACGAGGCTCCGTCAGATAAACGAGCATGACGGCATCTTCCACCTGCATCTGCACCCTGCTGGGTAGGGGGTACTTCAGAACTGTCAGCAGGCAGTGCAAACAGTTGCCCAGTGTGTGCAAGCTGCCGCCGTCTGCTTTTGTTGAGAATGAGAGGGATGTGCTGACGATGCCGTTCTCATGGTAGAGGCACATGGGGTACCTGCTGGGGGCTTGCTTGAGAACCCTTTGAAAGGCCCGGACAATGGAAACGATCAGCCACCATGCGGAAGGGCCCTTTGCAATTTGAGAAAGCTGATCGGCAGCCTTGTCGCTACCGGCGGCGCCCTGTGCAAGAACACCGACGGCGAGGTGTGTGGCGTAGGGGTGCGTCGTGCGAGGGATCACGTCAGATGGTTTGAAGTCGTTGTTTAAAAGCTTTACAGTGACGGGGTCTTTGGTGCCAGCAAGTTCAAGCACAGCCTTGCAAAGAGCAACCTCATATGCTATGGTAAAGGCTAGGACAGCGTCTTCAAGTTTGCATTTGTTCTCGATGTCGGAGTACTTACCGGCAAAAGGTGCACTGCGTTCACCAAGGTGGTGCAGCATCTTCCTGGTGGCTGCAAGAAGGCTGGGGCTGTGTTTGTTCAACTCCCGAAGCACAATGTCTAGCACATCCCCCATAAGCTGTGGCAGCAAACCCGTCACGCACCCATACCGATCACACTCCAACAGTATTTCAATGCAAGCAAGCACACGGTCTTGGCCCCCTTCACGAACTCCTTCCACAGCTGCGCGTAGGTCGTCCTCTAGAGGGGCGGACCCCACTTCGCTACCTGTGGTGCTTCCACCACTGCCCATTCTAAAAACTTCCTTTGAAAAGAGATTTCACAAGCAGCGATTATGTTAAAAAAAACAAGCAAAAAGGGAATACGCAGTGGGGGGGGGGGGGGGGGGGTGACGTTTTTGACTACCCCCTTCTTGTTTCTTTTTCCTTCTAAAAAAAAAAGCTTTCCATCCCTTTTTTATTTTTTTATTCATTTCTGTGTTTTCTTTGTTACCTCGGTGCGGAACGCTTTTCTTATTACCCCTTCCCCTCCTTTCTTCCCGCGTCATCTGGCATGAGATACCATACCGAATTGGCCCTAAGAGCACAGCGGGGCAGCAAAGAAAAAGGAAGGGGAAAAGAACTTTTAAAGAAAGGGGGCAGGAAAAAAGAAGAAGGGCAGGAAGAAAAGAGGAAAAAAAAAAGGGGGGGAAAGAAAAGAGAGAGAAAGAGAGAAGACAAAAAAAAAAAAGAAGGGGTGCCACAATAAAGGGAGAATTGTTAGCAACGACCCACGTAACTATGGGTCTTGCAAGACGCCCCCCCCGAAAAAGAAGAGGAGGAAAGAAAGAAAGAAAGAAAGCAAAGAAACAAGAACGAAATGCAGTTTTTTTTTAATATTTATTTTTTTTTTTACCGAATTTTGCATCGTGTTAAGGAGAGGGTAAACGCATAGTTCCCTCTCACTTTGACTCGCTTAAGGGGGGGTGTCACACAGCCCCCCCCCCCCCCCCCCCCATCCGAAAGAAAAAGAAAAATTAACCCCCCTATTCTGCCTGTTCACTGTTCTAATGCACTGCACCATGTTACCGTACATAACTGGAAAAGATTGACCTACTGTAGTGCCACGTGCTACTACATGTAATCTTCTTAACACAACCTTTGGTTCAGGCCCATGTAACATTGCCTGAATCTGTTTCAATCTTTTCCCATAATACGGTACAAAGAGCTTCAGTAGATCGGTGGCTCAAGAACAGCGTATCTAGCTTCAACCAGTTTATATAAATTCTTGGAAGAAAAAGATGGGTGGAGAGAGGCTGAGTACAGCACAAAAAAAAAAAAAAAAAAAAGAAGAAGTATATATAAGTAAAGGGAAGTCTTTGTAGAGACCGCCCACTTGTTCACATCAGAAAGAAGAAAGAAAAGACAGGAAGAACAATATAGAATTCGACAGCACGGTGGTTTGCAAAATAAATGGAATCATTTTTTTTTTCTTCTTCTTTTTTTTCTTTCTTTTTTTTTTTTTTTACGATTCATTGGATCATAATACCATATCACAGCAAATATTTGTTCAAACGTGTTCTTTTTCGATCTAGAGCCTCATGTCGATGCACTCCCCAGCAGTGAGGTGGACAGAAGAGGGGTACTGGCGGCCCCACCAGGAGACAGTCTTGGCGTTGACAGTGCCGGCGGTGAGACAGAAGCCAACGTGGTAGCTGCCGTCCTGGAGCTTGGACCCGTTAACGAAGCCCAGGACGCTCGGGAGCATGACGGGGAGGGAGAAGGGCTGCTGTTGGGCGGGGGCGGGACCCGAGGTGACGGGGCTGAAGGCGAAGGTCCCCGCGTGCACGTCGATGATCTGGTCAGACATGGCGAGCATGAGGTGCCAGATGGTCATGTAGTAGCCGTAGTGCGCGGTGTCGAAGTTCGACCCAGGGAAGGTCGTGTAGTTCCCCCTCATGATCCCGCAGGCGTTCCACACGTCGTTGATGTCCTCCGTCAGACGCTTGTAAGGCCTGCCCCCGACCTCCAGCGCCTCCTCCACGGTCCCGTGCCTGATCCGCAGCATCGCCGCCGCGTGGTCCGCCGGTGCCATCATCCAGATATCCTTCTCCGTCTCGCTGTTCCCGTGCGTCCTCCCCGTCAAGATCTTCAGACCGAAGGGGTCGTAGTTCGTCACCGCCTCCGTGTCCAGGTGCATCCCGAGACGCGTCTCGTTCACGAGGGTTCCGAGCCCCACGCTGTGCGCCAGCACCTGTGCGTAGAAGGTGTCCGCCATGATGGCCCTCCCGTTCGCCGGCTCGTAGTAGGCCTGGTAGGCCTTCATGTCATCCTGCCACAGCACCGTCTCCATCCCCTCCACCGCCGCAGCCGCCGCGTTGTTGTAGCGCTCCACGTCGCTCGGGAGGTCCATGAAGGCCGCGAGCTCTGCCATCGCCTTCATGCACGTGATCTGGAACATCGTGGAGTAGGCCACCGCATCGTAGCCCTGCATCCCCAGCACGTCGTACGTCGTCTGCAGCTTTGTCGGCATCCCGTGGAAGGTGCTCACCGAGATCTGCCACTCCGCCGCCCTCCTCGCTGTCGGGTACCACGTCCTCACGAAGTCCTGGTCGTTGTTCCACCTCAGAAGCTCCAAAAGATAGATGATGTACATGGAGCTGCAGTCCGACATCACACGCCCGCAGCCGTGCTCGAAGCCGCTGTCGATGCCCCCCTGGCACCCGCACGCAAGCTGCTCGTGGATCATCCCATTGCTCGCCTGCGCCCTCCCCCATGCCTCCACCTTCGACTTCGTCGACTCCGGGAACAGCATGATGTACGGAATGTGCCTCTCCCCGTCGTTGTGCACGCTGTCCATGTTCACGCAGTCATAAGCCTCCCACTGCCTCCACCTCCCGTCCTTGTACCACATCGCAGAGCGCACGTGGTGCAGCGTCGCCACCAGCGAGTCGCTCATCCAGGTCGGGAGGGTGGAGCCGAGGATGGGGCGGTGGATGGCGTGGATGTCGGCCAGGGTTCCCACGAGGTCTGCTGCGAGCTCCAAAGCGGGACCCTCCGAGTCCTGGAAGAAGTTCGCGTACTGGTTTCCGAGCACCTGGTCCAAGTAGTTGTGGAGGGGGAAGAAGTAGCCGAGGGTGATGGTGAGGACGAGGGTGTCCCCGGATGCGACCGTCCCGCTCACAGCCATCGCCCCGTGTGGAGCGTCCGTCGACACCCCTCCGCTCAGCTTCCCCGTCCCGGCAAACTGCGCCCACAGGTCCTTGTGCGTCCCCGTCCCTGCAGAGAGGCTGCTGCCCCCGGTCCCGCACAGCGAGTAGTTCCCGTTCATCGGGCCCATCCCGGGCTTGTTCACCGTCAGGCAGCCCCCGGCCCCCTGCTTCCACAGCGCCTTCGTCCCGGAGGTCGTCCCGTCCTCAAACGCGTAGTCCCGCGAGTCCGCCTGCAGGCTGCACTTCTTCTCCGCCTTCGAGAACTCCCAGCTCTGACACTGCGATGCCTTGTTGCAGCTGCTCAGGCACGCCTCGGGGCTCGTCGCCGAGGGGTCCACCGAGAGCACCTTCCCGTGGCGCTCTGTGTTCTCGTTCATCGCCGGGAGGTTGAAGAAGGCCGACACCTCCTGCGCAGTGCTCCCGGTGTTCTTGAAGGCCATGCTGAAGGCGATCGCGGGGAGGTGGCTCCTCTCCATGTTCCCAGTCGCCATCCTGCTGTACCCGTACAGTGTCACCTCCATCCCGGCGGGGGCGCCCCCTACCTGCAGGCGTGTCGTCGGAGGGCTTCCCCCGAAGGTCAGGGACTCCACCCCCTCCATCTCCGGATCCAGCGGACTCGTCTGCAGCACCCTCGCCCAGCCGCTCCCCACCCGCGCCCCGAACATCGCCGCCCGCTGCTTCGACAGCTTCGCACTCCCTGCAGGGCTGTTGTTCTCCGTCGTCCACGCCGTCAGCGTCCCGTCCCCTCGGAGCTCCATCGTCCCCGCAGCGAGACCCCCGAGAGGAGGGGCCGAGCGAACCCCGGGAGGCGGTGCCTGATCCTTCCCGAGAGGCTTCCGGCTCACGGTCCCCGAGGTCAACCCAGGGGAGGGCTTCGTGTCCGGAACTGCCGCCTTCAAGAAGCAGCACGGCTTCCCCTCCACACAGGACCCGAAGCTGGACGGGGACGCGGACGCGTACACGAAGGACTGGCAGCTCGCCTCGTCGCAGCAGGTCTTCTGGCACCCCTCCAGGGTCGTGTTCACTACCTGCCTGTAGTCCCCGCCCTCCCGGTCTGTCCCCTGCACCAATGGGCCCAGAGACTCGCACTGCTCCGCCAGCGTCGTGTACGGCATCGGCACCGTCCCCAGATCCGCCCACGCGTACCTCGACCGCGTCACGTTCTCCGGTTCCCAGTAGTCCGAGGTCTGGTCCACCAGCACGAAGGTGTCGTCCTTCGACACAGTCCCCTTGTTCAGGTAGATCAGCTGCTCCAGCGAAGACGACAGCTCCGACCCCGTCGCCCCTCCAACAGCCAGCAGCCCCACAAAAGCCGCAATCTGCCGCATCATCCTTGCCATGTGTCTTTACCTGTGAGGCGGCGTTGAGAAGATAAGAAAGAAAGAAAATAAATGCAGAGATGGAAAAGGCCAGACGGCCAACAACAGAGGCAGTACTAAAAGTCGCTCTGAGTTTGTTTCACCATCGACCTGTCTCTCCACTTTTCTCCCTCGATTCTTTCTCTGTACTTTCTTCTCGCTATTTTGTGTACAAGTGGCCGCTAGATTTCATGCCGTATTTTTTTCTTTTCTTTCCTTTTTTTTCCCTTTTCTTCTATTCGTTTTCTTTTTTCTTTCCCTTTTCTTTTTTAAAACTTCCTCCTTATCTCTCCCTCACTTTTGTTGTTGTTATTCTTTGCCACGAAAACCCTGGGTGTCTCCTTACTTTTTCTTTTTCTTCCTTTTTTTTTCTTTTTGAAAATAATTTTACTGCTCAAGCCGGATCGCATGAAAAACTATGGTGGTCGCAACGAACGAAAAAAAGAAAATTCAATTCGATGAATGTGAGAAGAGCCAGCAACACTTTGTGTTTGAGCACGCGGTATAAAATACATACTGCATGCTACCACTACTTGTTTAAAAAAAGAAAAAAAAAAGAAAAGCCAGGCGCTTCATTGTTTGTGTGCACGATAAAATAAAATAAAATAAAATAAAATAAAATAAAATAAAATAAAATAAAATAAAATAAAATAAAATAAAATAAAATAAAATAAAATAAAATACTAGCATTTCGTCTCGACGATATTAAGTAAAAAAAAAAAAAAAAAAAGAGAAAAAGAGTCGGTTGATGGTTGTTTGTGCACAGCCGTGGTTAAACCTGTAGAAGGATAAGCCCAACAATGCTACCACTACTCTTTTTAGCAATAACAATTCATTATCAATATATTGTTTTTCTTGTTCAAGCAACAAAAAAAAAAAAAAAAAAAAAAAAAAAAACTATTCTGACATTTGTTTTGTTGTTTTCTACCGGATTTTGTTTCGAAAATCAACAAACGAATGCAAGCAGCGTCTTTGCAGGAGAAAAAATAAAATAAAAAACTCAAAGTACAGGACAAGCCCCCCGCTAGAGGGCCGCCCTATGGGGGGGGGGGGGGGGGGTTTATGGGTGGGGGGGCAAAAAAAAAAAGAAGATCCTGTATAAAAATACGATGGACTGTACAGCTGTCACCAACATGTACAAGAACAGTAAACACAACACACGAAGTAACGGGGGGGAAAAAAAGAAAACATTTAATTAAAAGGTAGTGAAACATAAAAGGGAATATTGCAAAATGAGAAACAAGAAACAACATGTGAGGAGGAGGAGGCGATAGGAAAAATTGGGAATTCAAAAAAAAAAAGAAAAAAAAAACTTTTCTTGTTCTTACCGGTTGGGGGGTGCCCCCCCCCCCCCCCCCCCCCCCCCCCGAACACATGGGAAAAAAAAAAAAAAAAAAAGAGGAACTGGCCATTGTTTGTACGTGCCGGGTAAAACCTGGAGAAGTTTGTCAACCCGAAACACGTTGCCAACGTTCCCCTTTTGTTTAGACAAATCAAAGACTCGTTCTTGCAAAAAAAAAAACTAGTTTGGCGCTTCATTTGTTTGTGCGCACGAGCGGGATTTTACCTAATAAAATAGCTTATTACGCTGCCATCAACTAGTTTTTAGCCTCGACAAATATTGTTAAACAAAAAAAAGAAAAAAAATGAGAAATAAAACGGTTTTTTTTACAAGAAATGCTACCCTTTCATATCCTTGTGAAAGACCCACCCCTGTCTCGTGCTGTCCCTTTGAGGTCAATAGAGAAAATTAACAACGGGGAAAGGAGAGAAAAAAAAAATCTTTTTTCCCTCATTATCTTTTTTTTTCTTTTTTTCCCGCTGTAATTAGCTGTTTAAAGTCCCCGATGGAACAAAAGAAGGGTATCGTGTAAAAAAAAAAAAAAAAAAAGGGAGGGGTAGGTAATATAAAAAAAAAAAAAACTCAAATATATGATGACGGAGAGAAGTGTTAGCAACTGCCCACATTTTCTTTTTTTCTCTTTTTTTCTTTTTTTTTTTTTTTTGTACTGCGAAGGTCTCGCAAAACCGGAAATTTAAAATAAAAAAATAATTTAATAAAAACCCACGTGCTCCCCTCTACTGACTCTTTTTATCATTGGAAGGACCCCCTACGAAATTTTCGACAGCAAGCTTGATAAGGCAGTAGAACCAGTACCAGTTAATACACATGAAAGAGAACAGAATAAAAACCTGCACGGCACCCACTTCAGCCGAAATATTTTGAGTCCAAACAGGGAGGCCCTTGGTGTAGCTGTGGTACACAATACAAGGCGACAGGCACACACGGAACAAAAAGAAGCAGAGGAGCAGCAAGGCCGATGACAGCTTGAAAAGCACATCGTTCAGCCCAGTGCTCCAATAAGCCGCGTTCTTCTTGTCTTCTTGGTTCCGTAGTTCATTGAAAAACCACGCAATATGCATGAAAGGAGTGCTGCCTTCAGAGATATACACCAACATGGAGTAGTAAGCACCTATCCCATCTCCGTACGTAAGAACAATGAGATGAGAAACTGCCCCCAGCACGTGATGCACGATAAAGAGGTAGGTGAGCTCCGATTCCACAAAAAAACAGATTACAAGATCGTAGAGGACATAGCCCACCATAAATTGGATGCAGGACTGCTGGAAGAGGGGGATGGTTTCTGTGTTTGAGTTTTTTTTTTTTTTTTGTGCAAACCTTCTGCATCCCAGATGAACAGGTCCTCCTTCTGTGTCCAGTACCATGCAGTGCAGACCGTCATCCATGAGCACACACATAGTGCAACTATTCTGTTGGACCATTCCCACTTTTTGAAGTCTGGGAACCTTTTGTACCTTTTTTTTTTTTTTTTGTGTGTGTCAAATAATACCCAGGAACCACATTCGGCAGTATTGTGGTATAACACGCGTGTAGCAATGCGAACGCTAACAACCCCAACCCGTAGGACAATTCCATGTCTGGCTTTGCGGCTTGAAGCGGCATTTTCTTTTTTTTTTTTTTTTTTTTCCCTTCTTTTTTTTTTTTTTTAAATTTTATATAAGCGGCGAGAAAAAAAAAATTACAAAGAAAATGTGTACCGGTCGTAAAAAAAAAAAAAAAAAAAAAAAAAAAAAAAGAAAAGACAATGCTCCGCGGCTTGCCCCATCTCAGCGTGCACACAGCTAGCTAGGAGAGGCGACACCACTCACCTGTAGCATCACTACACTACGCAGCTTACCTACGCAGCATTCTGCAGCGCTGCTCCCAGAAAACAAATAAAAAGCAGACATCACGCACTTTTCTTTTTCTTTTGAAGAAAGATAATTTTGTCCTCTCCCTATCTGATAGGTCTATTAAGTTGGGGGGGGGGGGGGGGGGGATACAGCTTTCTTTTTCATTTTTCTCATTTTTTCTTTCTTTTTTTCTTTTTAAAAAAAACGAAAAGAGAATAAAAGGGAGAACAACAGAACGGAGGGAAGAAAAAAAAAGAATAATACAACTAATTTTTTTTTTGTAATCGGATCTAAAGGTCGGGGGGGGGGGGGGCAAAGGGATAAACATGTATTTTTCATTTCATATTTTTTCTCTCTCGTTCACTGTTTCAAGCCCGCCCGCCGTCTCCGCCGCTCTTGTGGGTCGTCACTCGGAGACTGTGAAGAATAAAAAGTTTCTTCCCCCCACACAACATACCGCTCTGCTCGTAGGGACCTTTGTCCCATCAGGCAAAAGAACAGTGTCGTCCTCAGAAGGCCTCCATCTGGGGTTGTTGGGGTTCTCGGGGTTCCTCCGGTCTTTGAGGGAAATCTTCGGGCTGATCATGAGGCTGCCATCTCTCACGTCTTTCAGTTTTCTGAGCCGCGTTACCTTTTTTTTTTTTTTTTTTTTTTTTTTTTTTTTTTTTTTTCTTTTTTTTTTTTTTGGTCAAATGCGTACCATGTCGAGGGAACTGAGCGTCTCTGGCTGCACTCTTGCCTGGCTCAGCCGCTCCTTCTGCGATGTCAGGCCCCCTATGCTAGGTGGGCTGTACTCTGGAGACGGGCTTGTTATACTTGCTGCACGCTGGAGTGGGGGAAAAGAAAAAAAGAATTAATTGTAAACAGAAGATCCTGCATACCAAAGACGGGCTGGGTCTGTGAGATGGCGAGCAGGACGAGCGCCCTACTGACGTCCGATGGGGAGATACAGAAGAAGGTGGAGGGGAGTACGGGAGGTGAACTGGCTTGAAGGGCGACTGTGATTGTGGTGACGCAGGTGTTGTAGAGGTAGACGGCCTTTGCGAGCCTGCTGTGAACACCTTTGAGCTGGTGTCGAAGGTCCTTTCAGGGTATTGCAGCCGCGACCTTGCTATCTGTAGCCTCTCCTGCTCCTTCAGCTCCTTCGCAGTGAGCTGCGTTAACATCCTCTTCTTCTTCGCTGTCTCCTTGCGTTCCAACACCGCTTGCATCTTTCTCTGTTCCATTTCCTCGCGTTCTTCCTGCTGTGCCCACACAGCCAAGGCAATGTGCCGTTGTCTTTCTATCTCTTGTGCTTGCGCTTCACGTTCTGCCTCCCGTCGGGCTTCTTCTAATTGCCGTTCTTTTTCCTGTTCCTCTTGTTTTTTCATCTCTTCTGCGAGCTTCTCATTTTCCTCTCTCTCGTACTGCAGGTCTTCCATTTCATACTTGTGCTCCTCCACTTCTTTCAGCAAGGCAGCTAGTGCATCCTTCTCCTTATGTAGGATGACGTTTCTCTCGCCCGACTCAGTGTCCAGCACTGCCACCCTTGCCGCCTCGTCCCGTGCAGGTTTCGTGTCCTTCCAGTGCTGTATGACCCCCTCGAGCCCGTCTAGTAGTGACGCCACCATCGCCTTCTGTGCTGCGTCTTCTTCTTCTGCAATCTCTTTCCTTTGGATGTCCTCCTCCTTCACACCTACGAGGAGTTGCTTCGTGGCTTCTATTATTTTGTCCTCGATCAGAGCGTACTGCTTCCTCCTCCACAATATCTCCGAAGGCTTGGACCGGAGGTATGTCTGTATCACCTCCACCTGCGCCACCTTCCGCTGGCATGCTACTCTCAACCGCGACATGTGCGTCTGCGCTGACATCACCAAGGTTTTCGCGAAGACGGCCAGCCGTACCCTTTTCATCTTCTCCAGCTCCACGTAGCCGGACGTTTTCAGGAAGACGATGGTGACACCCAGTTGGCCTTCCTTCTTTGTGAACTCGAGTGTGCTGAAGATGTCCTGCGCCACAGCCTTCGGCTCGGCACATGGGTCGGAGGCTATGATACGGTAGCGCACCTTGAAGGCGTCGTAGTTCAGCCTGATGGGATACCCTGCCTTGCGTATCTTCACGGTGCCAAGGACACCGGATGAAGCGAGCTGCTTCATTGTCGACACACCGTCAAAGTGGAGGGGCTTCTTCGCAGGGTGGGGCTTGACACAGCGGATCCAATGGGGGTTGGTGCTGTTGATCAGCTCCATGAGGAGGGCTACCTGTTCTTTGAAGAACCCGCCGACGGTTTGTTTTTTGGCGTTCTGAGTAGCAGGGTCGGGGTGAAGGACCGCGATGAAGGGGTCGGAGGAGGCACGCATCATGTTCTTGTACGCTTCCTTGAGCGTGTCCCTGTTCTTGTCGAGAACGCCTGTCACGTCATATGAAACGTCGCCCGCGTAGTGTCTGATGATGAATGAGTTCTTCGCAAGGGCTTTCTTCCTGAAGAACGGGTTTTTCTTGTGGTGTTCCTCGACGTTGTGGAGGAACCCTGCGGAGCTGCCCTTCCCAAGGGAGCATTCTTCGTCTAAGAGAGCGAGGATTCCCCCACGGCCAGAGACCATGTTGAGGCATTCTGCGTTGTCGGGGAACTCGACTTCTGTCACGTCGATGCCCTCTGCACGGCAGAGCTCCATGTCCTTGGTGAAGATGAACTCGTTGTAGTGGCCTTGGAGGGACTCGTTGGCGAGGTTGATGCAAATCTGTTCGAAGGAGTTGACCTCGAAGTCTTCGAAGCCGAAGATGTCGAGGAGGCCCACCCAGGTCCCTTCGCAGTTGACATCCAACATTTCATTGCATTTTTCAATTAGCCAACCGAATTCGTAGTCGTACGTAGCTTTGACTAGAGAGTCCCTGCCGTCGACTGCTTTTACAGGGGACAACACCTTCGTGATCCACTGCCCACCGACAAACATGGTTGTTGTCACCGCTTCCTTCTTGAGCACCTCGCTGTCGATGCCCCATTGTTCACACGTTAAGTCGATGAAGCCCTGCGAACCCTCGCTCACCTTCGATCCTTCGCCGTCCTCCAGGAACTCTATGTTCAGCGCGTTTAGAACCCCCGCCACGCACTTCCAGATACCATCGATGTCGGTTGTAGGCAGCCCCATAGTGGAGAGCGCGGTGATCACCTCATCGTATTCTTCTTTGGAATCGAATTCCTTGTTGGCAAGCATGTTACCCGAGGCAAGGCTTTTGTAAGATGAGTCTCTGGCGAGTTTCAAACGGGTGTCGTTGCCGCGAACGACGAGGTAGAATGAGTGGTACACCCGTTCGCCTTGTGCGGCGGTGACGATTCGGGACTTCTCCAATAAATATTTCGTGATGTGAGCGCCGACGAGGAAGCCCGTGTCGTCGAACTTCACTCTCATGAACTTCCCGAATCGAGACGAGTTGTCGTTGCGGACTGTTTTTGCGTTTCCAAAGGACTCCAAGGGCGGCGACGCCATGTTGATCTTGGTGCCGACCATTTGAGCGGCCTCTTTGTTCGCTTTGTCCCCGCTTTTGCACGACAGGGCAGCGAGGTATTTCATGACAATTTTCGACGCTTCGGTTTTCCCTGCACCGGACTCCCCGGAAACGAGAATGGTTTGGTTTTGCTGATCGTTCCGCAGCTCCCAGTACGTGTTGTGCGCCACCGCCCATGAATGAGGTAGATTTTCTTCAATCCTGTCACCCTCCGCCAGATATTTCGGCATGTTATCGTCAGTGTAGTGAGGAATTTTAAAATTGAACGGGTTCAATGCCACCACAATCGCTCCGATGTTCGTGTATATCACATCCCGCATGTACCTCTGCCGAAGGACGTGAAGCAGCGTTGAGTCGTGCAGCAACGTGAGGTTCAGAAGATCGTCCACATCCTCGCTCAGCACCTCGTCGCTCACCAAGTTGATCATGTCCTCCGACAGCTTCGACAGCTTCTCCCCATCGTTCGACTGCACAGCACCCACCTTTCCATTCCACTCCACTACCTTCCCTACCTTCCATGAATCCTTCGCACTCAACCCGAAGCAGAGGGCACCCACTTCTATCAGCGCCCCCGACATCTTCCTGGTTTATGCTTCGCCGGTTTTCAACCCAACAATCTTTTTGCAATACAGAAAAACGAAAGTACTAAGTATGTAGATGAAGGGGCTACTCAACGGAAGGGGGGGGGGGGGCTATTTGTGTATTAAACCAAATCTTTTTTTTTGTCCCTTTTTCTTTCCCATTTGTTTTTGAGAGTCGAGGCATTTCATTGGGCACCTGCTGCTTCCCGGTCAAGGATGTCTGTGATGACGCAGTGTGTCCAGTCCTTCAACTCGTCAGCTTGTGTGGTGAGGAGTGTTGAGTGGCGTTCTTCTGTCCGAGGGCACACCCACATGCGCTTCCAGGCACGCCTTCTGAGAATTGAAAACATCCCGCATTCTCTTTCCCAGTAGCTACCATTGCTGAAACGCCACGGTGAGGTCTGCCAGTCGCCGTCCCACACCAATGACGGTTTGGGGAGCACATCGGGATCGTCGACAGGGTTGCATGCCATTTCTTGGCCGTCTGGCGTGGCCCATGGTGGGGGGTCTGTTGCCAGCAGAAGACCTTTGCTCCACTCCGCGTTCCACAGTGGTGTTCTCTCGTACTCGAATGCTGCTATTTCTCCCCTTTTGGGACCGAGGTCCCTGATCTCCTGTTGATGTCTCTCGATAAGCGGCTGGTAAGCATTCGATATTTCTTCCCGCACGGATTCTTTCAGCGTTGCCATCTTCTCCTTCACCTCCTCGGGCAAGAACTCTTCCCAACTAGTATCCTGTTGGGGTTGAGCAATAATTATACAGTACATACCCCAGTGACTTCTTTCTGCCCCTGATATGCAGAAGCGTCATCGCTCCTCACGACGTCTACAGCCCACTTCACCATGGCGGCGACCATCCCTTCTTTAATCTTTGTAGCTTCACGATGCTGTATCTCTTCAATGCACGGTTGCGATACAACGCACAGCACTGCGGCGAACAGCGCGGATCGTGCCTGGATGAGCTGGTTCATCGCATCGAACTGTGTTTAAGTGTGCTTTTTGTTGTGGGCGGCGCATACCTTGTGCATGATGTCCTCTTCATCCGATTTTTTGAACATCGATATCGGCACCTGTTGCCTTGCTTGGATGTCTTGCAGCACCGCAAGCTGTGCGGCTTGTCGGGCTTCCTCCCGATCGCGAGTCTTTCTCTTCTCTATGGTGGTGATCTCGTCCTCTACGGCCCACCACACGTTCTGTATTAAGTCACGGCATACACGGTGGATGGCCTTTCTCTTCAGTCGTAAGGTTATCGTGTGCCACCCGAAGACGGCCACCGTCAAGGCAGAGACTTGCGCTGTTGTAACACAGTGGTCTCGCAGCATCTGCAGGGGGTTGATGTCCCACGTCGATAGAACCACTACCACGACTGCTGTGGAAGCTGCTTCGTGTGTGCGTTGCAGCAGCAGCTCCTTCATCTTGACGGCGTGGTGAGCGTCGCGCAGCTTGGCGTCAGCTGCTACAATCTGCTTGATCTTCACACTGTACGGCGACATCGTATCATCGTAGATAAGGTCGATGTCGTTGAAGTTCGGGACGACTGGCGGTGCAGCCTTCCGTGTCGGAGACCTGATGGTCGCTGCCTTGGCCTTCGCCGTTGGCTTCAGCACCTTCATCTGCCGTTTCCGCGGTTTCTTCTCGGTCTTCAGTTTGTGCTGAGGTTCCTGAATCAGCTCGCTAACAATGTCCCACACAATGTTCCGAATGCCTTCCTTGATGGCTGCATCCTCGACCTGGGCAGCACCCAGCGCCACAGTGCTGAAACTCGCAGTGATGATCACCCGTACCAAGTACGGGACTGGTGTCTGTGTATTGCTGTGGAACATCTTGTACGTGCTCTTGATGCCGCTGATGACAGTCTGTGATACCTGCCGCCGTGCCCTTTCGAGCTCTTCAACAGGGGTCAGGATCCTTACAGGCTTCGGTGAGGTATTGCTGCTGACACCACCTTTGCTCTTCCTGAACCTGCCTTCCCCAGCAGCACACACAATAACCAAACACGATATGGCCACCGTGTTAGCTGTCACGTACTGCACAGGGTCCCACCTCACAGCAGGCGCTAAATTGTGTTTGTTGAGAGGGCGTGACGCATGCAGTCGGACGATCTCGTTGTTGGCCAGAAGGCAGAAGATCTCCGACGAAGCAACGCTCACACACCGCAAGTCAGAAGGGAAGTGAAACTCACTGACAATGCCGAAATAGGGATTCAGCACAAAGCACGACGCCTTGCCGGCTGCCACAATATTCCCGTTGAAGAGAGTAGTCAGTGAGGAAAGCTCACCTGAAGCACCTAGGTTAGAGAGCGGCGTGAGACCAATAGTCTGAATCGCTTCAATTCCATTGTGGAAGGTATTGACGGGAGGGGTGGTGAGGGTCAGGGAGGGTGTCGAGTCGTCGGTACCGTGCAGAATGAGCATCCCACCAGTAGTAGCATGGAAGGAACCACCCGTGGGTGCATGTCGCGGGTTGTTCTTATGCCTCACGGTGATGATCATGCCGTCTGTTACGTTAAGGAGGAGGCACCTACGCTCGGTGGTGACGAGGAGATGTGTCCGGCCTTCGTTGCAGACATGCGCTGCGACAGAGAAGGTGTTCGAGGCGATTTGGAGGATCTTCTCGTTGAGATCCGCGAGACGCGTCGGGCGGAAAGACGACAGCCAGTCGTATTCGTAGATAACACCTGCAGCGTCTGCCGTGTACAGCCCACGGTACCCCCAGCACATCGAGGTGACGGTGGCTTCATGGGCCTGGTGCTGAACTGTAAGAGCGTTGACTCGTGTGTTGGTTCCCTTCGCAGCGGAGTGCACCACAACACGTGAGAGATTAGTGGCGAGAGCAACAGCGCCGCCCTTTGGGGAGATTCGCAGTGTGTGGATAACCTCTTCCTCGTTGCAGCCCCACACCCACCCATCTTTTTCTTGAACTTCGTTCTTTGCGTAGTCCCATATGAAAACGCCTGCTCTCTTTCCGTGATACCCCACAACGTTTGCAGCCACCGCTACATACCCCTCTGAACAGTCAACAGCACTCCATTGGCAGTTTGGGATCGTCAATGGCAGTTCCACCCGCTCGGCTTCATGCTGGCCGCCGTACCTGACGCTGTGTGCCACCAGAACATCTTGCATTCCCTGTGGAGAGAAAAGGTAAAAGATGGAAAGAGAACAAGAAATAACAACAAGGCCATTACACCAAAGATCGGAAATGGAGGGGGGGGGGGATAAAAAGTCACAATCGGCAAATGTTCCCGTACTTGTACGAAAAAAAGATATCTTTGAAGGGAACCTGCAGTATGTGACAGGATCGCCTAAAAAAGAAAGAAATATAAGAGGAAAAGGAAAACTTTTTTTTCTTCCTCTTTTTTCTCCTTCCCCCCTCATTATTATCGTGGAAATGTGACAGTCAGACATTTCGTTTCTTTCTCCCCCCCCTCCTTCCGTCTTAAGGTTTTGTTCTATTTTTCTTTCTTCTTTTAAAATTCTTCTATGACATGGTAGCACAGCAACATCAACATGAGTAGGTACCGGTATCATAAGTCACAGCAACGTTTCTCACGCATAGGGCAGTTCACATCTGTGGGGGTGTTGATTGTACCTTCATTCCAGCGAAGAACGTTGTGGTACCCCTCCACAGGATTGCAAACACGTTAAGTGGTGCTGGGCGCACCGCCGGAAAGGGAAGAGGGGAAGTACGAAGTGAAGTTCTAGATATTCCAGAAAACAAAAATGACGTGCGAAAAAAAGAAAAAGCGCATTCCTTTGCGAGGGAGAACGCTTTTCCAGCGAAGAAAGTCCACCACTCCCACGCAGCAGGCGTGTCACGTGAAAGTGGTGTAAAAAACAAAAGAGATGAGAGGGAAAGGAACGGACGGAAAGGGGGAAACAAGGCGGAAAAGAGTAATACTCAAGGACTTGCGTCGTTTATTCTTAAAAAAAAAGAGAATTTCAAATCAAAAATAAAAATAGAAATACCCTCCCCTTTTTTTAGTTTGCGAAGGGTCCATGGTTGGGCTGGTAGATTGTCCAGGAGTCGAAGAGGGAGCCGTTGCTGTTGAAAAACTGCTGGAAGGTGAGGTGGGTGGTGTTGTGGGCGGTGATCCTCCCGTAGCTGAACTCTGTGGTCTGCTTCCTGGTGGCGGGGATGTGGCCGCAGTCGGGGCCCGGGCAGTCCTCGGTGAAGCTGTCCTTCCCGGGAGGGCCGCCGTTCCCAGAGGTCACGTGCACCGTCACCTTCGGGCTGTCGAAGTTGTCCTGCGTCGGCTCAGCGCAGGTCTTGCACGAGGCCTTCCCCGACGTCGCCGGGTACAGCGACTCGTAGTAGTGCCAGTGGCCTGCGACGTACAGGTCCACCCCGTACTGCAGGAAGATGGGCTCGAAGGTGTCGATCGTGACGTCCGACCCTGCCTTCACCGTGAGGTCGGGGGTCTTGAACCCCATCTTCTTCAGCATCGCGAGGTGCGCCGGGGACTTCCCCCACGCCGTCGCCGCCGTCTTGTTCCCGTTCCCGCTCTTCTCCGCCTCGTTCGACTCGTAGTAGGATGCGAACTGCTTCGTCTGGCACCCAGTGCAGAACAGGGGGAAGTGCGAGAAGACCACGACCCACGGGAACTGGTCCCTGTTCTTGTTCGCCTCCGCGAGGTCCTGCTTCAGCCACGCCAGCTGCGCCTCTTGGCAAGGCGCACCGCACGGGTCCGTCCCGTAGTAGCCGTTCAGGTCCAGGGCCACCAGGTGCACCTTCCCGTAGTTCACGCTGAAGTACCTAGATGTGTTCGAGGGGAGGGCCCCGTGAACCCCGACTCCGTGGTGGTTCCCTGCAGACAGGAGGTAGCCGAGGGCGCTTGTCGCGGACGACGATCCGTTGTAGCGGCGGTTGTTCTCCTTGTTGACCTTGTTGTTGGTGGTGGTGGTGGTGGTGGTGTTCTGAGTCTCCTTCGCTGCCGCCGCCGTCTGGTCAGTCGCCGGAAGAGGTCCCCACTTCTGCCAAGTGGAGTCAAGGTAGCGGTTCAGCTCCGCCCCGCTGTAGTACTCGTGGTTCCCCACGTTCGGGAGCCAAGGGCAGCTGGAAAGGGTGGGCTGGAAGCCGTTCATGTAGCCGTCGGCACGCCTCTCGTCGTCCTCCCCCTCGTTGTAGGCGTGGTCCCCCATGTGCACCACCAGGTCCACCGTCCCGTCCGTCACGCAGTCCTTGTGCAGCCACTCCATGTTGTTGTAGGTGTACACCCCCATGTCCCCGTAGATGTCCATGGTGGTGGGGGCGTCCGCCGCCCAAGACTTCGGCGCCCGGAACAGGAAGGCCTCGCTCGTCGCAGCCCCGCTCCCTCCGCTCTTCACCGTGTACGAGTAGTACACCCCTGCGGTCAGCTTCTCCACCAGCACGAAGTGCATGTAGTACACCCTGTCCTGCGCCTGCGTCGTGTGCGTGTGCGTCACCCCCGTGTGCGCCGTCCCGTTCACCGTCGCTGTCGGTGCCGCCGAGGGCGCAACAGACTCGAACGTCACCCACGAGATCACCACAGCGTTCCCGGACGCGATCTGGATGTTCACCTGCTCCGGCACCCCCTCCACCGGCACGCAGTAGTCCCAGTCCTTGGGAGGCGGCGTCGGTGCCGGCGGCACAGGCTGCGCCCCGTTGTGGTACGTCTCGTAGTCCAGCACCTTCGGCACCATGTTCGTGCACCACTCCGCGAGGTAGCACCACCCCCCGTGCCCCCAGCTCACGTAGTCGCAGTTCGTCAGGTTGTTCACGCACAGCCCTTGGCACGTGTCCAGGCTCACCTGCTTCGAGTAGTACAGCGACCCCGTCATCCCCGACTGCGTGTCGTACTGGAACCCCGCCGGTGGCGTCTCCCCGAACTGCTTCACCGTCGTTTCGCACCGTGCGTTCCCGATGTCGTCCCAGCTCGGCGGCGGCGGCGACCCAACCTCCCTCTTCCCTTTCTCCTCCTCCGTGTGCTGCTTGCAGTAGCACCACCCGCCGTACAACGCCGTGTTCACAGCCGCCCCAGGCTGCGCGCAGTAGCTCCCCGCATCGCTCGGCACCTTCCCCGCGTGCCACAGGGACGCGTTGTGGTTCGTCCAATCGTCGCAACCCAGCGGGCAGTTCTTAGACGCAACCCTGTATTTCTCAATCACATCCATCATGTTCCCCTGCACGAGGTGCGCAAGGAGCAGACATATCGCTGCACGCCGCTGCATATTCTTTTTTTTTTTTTTTTTGTGTCTGTAAGTAAGGTGTTAAAAAGACTGCCACCGCTGTCCACCAGCTACCACTGAAGGCCTATAGCGTACTGGTCACAGCTCCTTCTGCAAACCAAGCTGATATCAGGTAATGGGTGCAATGGAAACAAAAAAAAAAAGAGAGAAGGAACATATGAGGAGGGCGGGGGGAAGGGAATGGGGTAGACGGGGGGGGGTGAAAAATAAAAAGAACTAAGAAAAGAAAAGAAAAAGAGTAAGGCGTAAAGAGTAAAAAATGAACAAGGGAGGAATAGGCCATGAAAGGAGAAAGAAAAATAAATGAAGAAAAAGAAAATGAAGAAAAGAAGAGGGAGAAAAAAAAAGGACGGGAAGAGAAAGGGCCGGCAAGGTTCCTTGCACAGTTCTAAACCCCTCTCTTTTTTTTTTAAAGCACTCTCTTCATCCCTTTATTTCTCTTTTACCATTTACTGTATTTTAAATAATTAAGTTTTTCAAATCAATACCTCAGCAAAAGTTTCTTGGAAGAGGAGAATTAAGTAAGAAAAAGAAAACCGTTGTTGTCAAATAAAACCTTGAGCAATTTTTCTTTTTTATTCTCTTTTTCTTTTTTGAAACTTTCATAACCTTAATTATCTAATTTTACGCTATTCTAACCCCCTTTTTTTCGTTCTTTTTTTTTTTCGTTTTTTTTTTCTTTTTAAATATTTGAGGGCATTGAGAAAGGTATGAGTCTCACTTTTTTCTTCTTCTTACGGCGAGCACTCCCTTGCAAGTGAGTGGAAAAAAATAAAAATAAAAAATAAAAAAGGGAAGAAACAAATGACATCATCGTCCCCGCCTCCACCATTGTTGTTTCTTCTCCTCGTAGGCTGAGAGTTGCGCATAAGTGTGTGCGTGCGGCGGGGGGGGGGGGGGGGGGGGGAAGATTTTGTGTCATAGTTTCCGCTCCTCTTTTTTTCTTTTCTATTTTCTTTTTTTTCCCCCCTCCCCATCCCTTTCTTGAAACAGTGCGATCCCTTGCAACAAATAAAAAAGAAATCTGTTCTTGACAAAAACCTGGGGGGGGGGGGGGGGGGAGGGAGAAAGGCACCTTTCTCCCCCCTTATTAATGTTTATAGTAATTCAGTGTGTGTTTTTTTTAAAAAAAAAAAAAGAGAGAACAAAACAGGGAATTAGCCTTGAGAAGGTGATCACCCTAAAGCTACTGTCTTGGGTTCTCTTGTCCCCCAGTAGCAGCCAAGCACTGGGAGGGTGGGAGGGGAGTGAGGGACTTTTGGGTGAGTGGAGGGGAATGGGTATAGTTACACAAGCCAAAACAGTCACCAAGGGTATTTACTTTTCGGAACACTTTTTTTTTTTTTTTCATTTTTTTAAAAAAAACCCTTTTTATTCATTTGTTCCCGCCATTGGAGGGATTTATAGTACTTAAGGGGGGGTTGAAACATAGGTTTTTTTTTTTTTTTTTTTTTTTTTTTTTTTCGAAAAGAAAAGTAAGGCCCTTGATCTGCGCCCTTTGCAACCATTTTACGGTGTGGGGAGGGAAAACACACACAGACCTGCGATGCAATGGCGAAAAAAAAAAGAAAAAAAAGTAGAACTTTTTTTTTTCCATTTTTGCCTTATCTGAGTATCCAGCCTCCCCATGTATTTCCTAGTTCCATTTCCTGGCACCTAAGGGTCTTTGTTATGTAGGTTTCCCCATTTTTCATTCTCCCTTTCTTTGGTTACCACAAGGATAATAGTAAAATTATGATATTTTTGCTTTCCCCATTTTCTTTTTTTTTTTTTTCTCAAATTTCTTGGTCTTTCAAAACAAAAAAAAAAAGCACAACATGACATAAAAGCTCTATAACAACCCCTCCCCCCCCCCCTTTTTTTCTCTCCCTCCCTTCATTTCTTTTTTTTTTCTCCTTTTTTTTATTTCCCCAACCAGAAACCTCAATTCTTCTCCCCCCCCCCCCACCAGTTGAACAAGAAAATACGAAAAACTGACGTAATCCCCTCCTCCCTAACTATAAGGGTAATTGAAGAATGAAACACGGGGGTGGAAGGGGACATAAAAACCAGAAGGAAGAAAATATAAAAAACTAAGGAAAGAGCAAAAAAGAAAAAAAGGGTGGTGGGGGGGGGTCAGCTGCCAAATACATGCCCAAGCTAATAGACATGTTAAAAAAAGGGGGGGGGGAGGGGGATTTTCCAAAATGAAATCACGCATGGATAAAGGGGGGAAAATTGCAACTGTAATAAAGCCTTACCAAAAAAAAAAAAAAAAAAAAAAAAAAAAAAAACTGAAAGACAACGAGACCCCACTCTGGTAATCTACTCTAGTACTTTTTCCCTATTGTAGAACACACAGAATGGTATTAAAAAAAAACACTTCTTTCCTAAAAAAAAAAGGGAAATTAGCAAGGGGGGGGGGGGGGGAGTGGGGGGAGCATAAATAACAACAACGAAATGCCCCGCCCGATTATCGCCCTCCATTTTTCTTTTACTAATCTCCCCCCCCCCCCCCCCCCCCCCCTCCTCCCCCCTTCCTTCTTTCCTCCTTTTTCCTTTTTTTGATATGAACAACTAAAAAAAATATATACTTTTTTTTTGTCTCTCTTTTTTTTTTTTTTTAAAGAAAAAAAACAAAAACAAAAACAAACAAACAAGGGACAACTAAGCCCTGAGTTTAAAAAAAAATTTAAAAAAAAAAAGAATCACAATTTTGATCTCTCAGACGTCCCGGCGATCGTCGTAATCATCCTTTTTTTTTTTTTAGAGGTGGAGAATTCTTTTTCTTTTTTTTGAAAATCAAAGTGGCATACATCAAGCGGTGCACTCCCCATGGAGGCTTCATCATTAATCTCGCCCACGCTACCGATGGAGGCTTCTGGTTGCTCGTCTGCCTTTCCTTCACCATATGTGTCTCGCAGTGCCTCAGTTTCATCTTCTGCGATTTCCGGCAGCTCATCCCCGTACAGCTCCTGCTCCACATCTTTGTCTAAATCTTGCAGAGGAAGCATAATGTGGGAGTTGTCAACTTCGCAAAGCTCATCGGTCTTCTTCTTCCTCTTAACAACAGCCCCGTAGATCAGCATAGAACACAAGAATATCACACCAAGACTGATCAGAACCCACAACCACCACATGCTTTCTTCTTCGTCTTCTTCTTCGATCAGGGTCGGTGTGGGTGTCCTGCTCTTCCATGGCGCCGCCCCGTACCCCATCGCGCACTCCGGTGCCAGTGTTTCTGAAACGGTAGCTGTCAAGGTTAAGGTCAGGGTCAGCGTCTCTGTTCTTGTTGTTGCTTTGCTGTCTGTTGTGGGTTCGTCGACCACAGGGTAGCCGTAGCCGCCCTTTGCCCTGCACGTCCCGTACATGCCGCACCAACTTTCGCTGCATTCACACTCGCAAGAGTACCCGTCGCTGGAGACGGAGTCAGCGCGCGAATGGCAGTGTCTGTCCACACTGCATGTGTAGCAGTCAGGGTATCCGGCGAAACCCGGCTTGCACTTGTTGCACTGCGGCCCGTCGAACGGACTGGGGCACTCACACGCATTGCCCTTCTCCACGAAGTTCGTTGCGCAGCTTTCGCAGTACCTCCCTGAGTATCCCCGTTTGCACTTGCAGTAGCATGAGCCGTCAGCAGCTGTCCCCATGGACTCGCCCCTCCCGTCTCGGCAGTCCATCTGGCACTCCTTGCATGTCGGGTAATCGGTGCGGCCATCGGCACACTGGTCGCAGTTCGGCCCACTAAACGTGTCAGGGCAGAAGTCGCAGTGCACGCCCTGCCAGTTGCCGGTGCACTGCTCGCAGATGCACTCCTGTGATTTGAGGTGGTACAGGTCATTAAGTGGCTACATACCGTCGCGGTCGACCTCACGCAGTTGGCGAAGGCGCAGGCCCTGCCGTTGCAGTAGCCATCGTTGGTGCACGTGCCGCACACACCGTCGGCTTTACGGAAATAACCCCTGTTGTGAGTGTGAATGAAACTCAACGTTCGCATACTTTCCGCACTCATTGCAGTCGGTGCCACCCCACATGGGTGGGCAGACAGAGCAGTCTTTGCCTTCCCAGTTGTGTCGGCAGTCGCATTGGCACCTGTGTATGGTTGTGACTATGGTTCAAGACATACTCTCCGCCTACTTCCTTCACGCCAAAGGCGTGGTTGCTGCACTGGCTGTGCACGGTGCACTGCTGGTTGCAGTCGGGCATGCTGCCTCCATTGTCGCACTCGTTGCACTCGGTACCCTTGTAGGGCGACTCACATGATCTGCACGTCCCGTGGCTGCCGCCCCAACCGTTTTTGCACTCGCAAACACATGCCTGCTGCGAAGCGTCGGGTGCCACCGAAGAAGAGTGGCCATTGCAGTGCGACGCATCGGTACACTCGAAGCAGTACGGGTACACAATCCTTCCAGGTGCGCACTGGTCGCAGTCCCCAGCGTACTTGGCAGGGCAGACGCTGCAGTCCTCGCCTTCCCACATCCCGTAGCAGGTGCAGTTGCAACCAGTGCGCGACAAGGGGTACGTGGACTCACCGTTGTCCATCACGGAAATGGCATTGCCACTGCAGTGCTTCTGGATGGTGCACTGCTCACAGTCAGGGTACCCGTAATGGCCTGGTGCACAGCAGTCGCATCCTTGGAGCCCGTTCTCGGTGCTCTCGAACCCATCCTTGCAGTGGCAGACACACGAGGTCCTGTTGGTATCAGAACCCACGCTGATGGCATTCCCAGCACAGTGCAGACTCACGTCGCACCTCTCGCAGCCAGGGTAGTTCTTGTACCCATATGCGCACCTGTCGCACGGCTCAGAAGAGTAATCAACCGTCTCATACTTGGCCTTGCACCCGCACTGACAGTCGGACTTGTCGAAGTTGCTGATAACCGAAGACGTTCTGTCAGCGTGGCACCCGTATCTCTGCATAGCGGCAACGAGCCCACCTTCCATGCACGATCTGCACCATGGGTACCTGATGTAGTTGTCGTTGCACTGGTTGCAGTCAGTGCCGTAGAATCTCGAATGGCAGTAGTTGCAGTTCAGACCGGACCACCCATTGTTGCACGACCCTGAGAACTGGCAGCCCTGTACGCCGCAGGGGCAGTGCTTCTGGTCGCTGGGGTCCTGGCAGGTGCATGTCTCATTCCAGATGTTTCCGGGGCACAGCCAGGAACCTTGACAGAGACACTTAGTGCCTGTGGGGTCACCTTTCACAGATTCAGCGTGTCCAGTGCAGTCCTTTTCAACAGTGCACTCCCTGCAGTCGGGGAAGCCCACGAGACCGTTAGCACAAGCATTGCAGTCTTGGTTCGGGTCGTACTTAGCAGGGCACTCCTTACACGTGTCGCCTTCCCATTTGTTTCTGCAGGCGCACACACACGTGCCCGACCCGTCGCCCTTTGGCGTTGCAGAGGAAGCGTGGCCGTTGCAGTGCTCGTCGCTGTTGCACTGGTTGCAGCTCGGCAGGATCCCCTTCGGGTCGGCACACCTATCGCAGTCCGCTCCACCATACGTGCTGTTGCAGGTCTGGCAGTTACCCTCCTCCATCCAGTAGTTCTTGCAGTTGCACTTGCACGCCATCCTGGCATCGTCAGCGCTCACCGAGTCAGCATGGCCGTAGCAGTGGTCGGCATTGTTGCATTCAATGCATGCGGGCACCGTGCCAATGTAGGATTGGGAACACTTGTCACACTTGATGCCTTCGTACTGGGGTTTGCACACACATTCGCAAGTATCCCTAGCCTGGTTGGAGAACACATCGGTGGCCCTGTCACCGCATTCTGCTGCAAGGTCGCACTTAGTGCAAGTCGGGTAGTTGATGTACCCGTCAGCACATTTGTTACACTTCGACCCCTCATATCCCTCAGAGCAAGTGCAGCTGCAGGCAGTTCTCCTGCTGTTCGAAGACACGGCACTCGCATGGCCGCTGCAGTGTTCGGCGATTGTGCACTCTTTGCACTCGGGGTACTTCACGTATCCTAAAGCGCACTTGTCGCAGTCCCCTTCGTACTTCGACGGGCATTGCGCACAGGTTGCACCTTCGTACTTGTTGCGGCATGTGCATGTGCACCCTGACTGAGCACTGTTTGAAGTCACAGACTTGGCATGGTCACTGCAGTGCTTCTTGCTAGTGCACTGGGTGCAGGTCGGGTACTCGATGTACCCGACGTGGCACTTGCCGCAGTCATCGCCTTCGTAGTTGTCCAAACACACACACACACACTTCGTCCTTGCATCGTTTGAAGTAATATCAGAGGCATGACCCTGAACACATGCACTGCTTCCAAGGACGCAGTTCTGACAGTTGGGCGGCGACCCTACCAAGCCTGCTTTGCACTGGTTGCAAGTCTCGCCCTCGTAGTCGTCAAGGCAGTCGCACGTACACTTTGTGCGTGCGCTGTTGGCGTACCCTCGGGTAGCAAGGCTGCTCCCCCCGCAGCCAGCAAGGTTACACACCTGCGTGCAGCTAGGGTAGCCAATGTGTTCTTCGTCGCACGAGTTGCAGTCATCACCACCGTACGGGGCCAGGCAGGTACTGCACTTGTCCCCGGACCACTTATTCCTGCAGGTGCATACACATTTGTTGCCCTGAGAGGTGACCTTGGTGGCCCTGCTACTGCAGTGCTTAGTGGTTGTGCATTCTGTACAGGCAGGGTAGTTGATGTGCCCCTCGTCACACTCCCCGCACGTGGTGCCGCCGAAGCCAAATTTGCAGTGGCAGATGCACTTGTTTCCCTCACTGGTGATCCTCTCGGCGTTGTTGTTGCACTTGTCAAAATTGCTGCATTGCTGGCAGTTGGGATAGCCAACGTAGCCGTCTGCACACTTCTCGCAGGAGTCGCCACCGTAGCCGGGGCTGCACGAGCACGTGCACTTGCTACGTGCGGAGTTGGAGCCCACATTGGTGGCTTTGTTGCTGCAGTCCCTGGCGGCAGTGCACTTCCTGCACGAGTCGGCTTCTTTGACGTAGCTAGCGGCGCAGGTGAGGCAGTCGCCGCTCTCATACTCATCAGGACACACGTCGCAGTTGGAGCCACTCCAGTAGTTCTCGCACACGCATGTGCAGAGGCTGCCGGTTTGCTTACCAGTAGAATGAGCGGGGCACGAGGAGCTGTCGCATGTGTTGCACTCCTCACCGGACCACGCATCCTTGCAGCTGCAGTCGCACTTATCCTTTTTGCTGTTCGCGGAAACACTTGTGGCATGACCTGAACACTGCACCTCCACCCTGCATTTCTCGCACGATGGGTAGTTGATCTCTTCTTCGTCAGCACATTCGTTGCAGTCAGGGCCACCGTAGCCAACACAATTCTCACACGTAGGGCCGCTCCATTTGTTAAGGCAGTTACACTCACAGCTCTCAGAATCAGGGTTCCACTTGTTGAGCCCGCCGTGAAGACACGAGTCGTCACACATGCCACCCGGTGGTGTCGAACCACTCACACATGACACAAGCGCTAGCAGAATGATGTTTCTCATCTTGCTGTTCCTGCGGGTGTGGTTTACACAAATGAAAAACGGAAAGGAAAAAAAAAAAAAAAAAGAAAACCAAACAGTTGTTGCGAACCTGCGTCCAAACGTTGGGGAACGCGTTGTGGGGAGAGAAAAGGGAGAGCACCCCAGTAGAAAGCGACGCCACACGGCAATTCTTTAACCCCCCCCCCCCCCCTCTTACCCTCTTCCGATCCCTCACACCCTATCTCATACAAGAAGGAACAACCCACACACCACAAACACACGGGAGGGGTCAAGTCTTTGAAACATATGGTGAGACAAAAGAGAACACCACGAGAAAAAAAGGGGGGTGCGGGAAAGAAAAGAGAAAAAAAGGAAAGAGGTACAGAACTAAAAAACAGGGAGGGGGGGGAACACTAATGAAAAATATAATGCCCGCGGGGGGGAGGGAGACCTCACAACGTAAGCCCTTGGACCGTGTGGACAAGATGTTCGTCAGACGAACTCTTTTTTTTTTTTTTTTTTTTTTTTTTTTTTCCCTCTCTTTCTTCTTTCTTTCATTCTTTCATACCATGAAATGTTGCAGGGTGAGCCTAGCAGTGGCTGCGATATCGTGCATGGCTATGTCGGCACCAACCTTGTCCTCGCTGACAGCGATAAACTCGGAGACGGATGAGGCAAACACCTCCCACAGCTTCTTCAGAAGAACGGCAGTCTTATCATATATCTGCAAAAAAAAAAAAAAAAAAAAAAAAAAAAAAAAACATGCTGGGATGAATAACAAACACCATACCACGCAGTTTGCCGCAATAGTGGTGAACAGCCCAAGCGCGAGCCTCGCGATGCGTGACTTCAGAATAGGGTGCTGGGTGGGTGCTGTGTTCATGTTGTCAAGAATCGCGCTCAGCCTCTTCAACTCCTTCATGACGTCGCCAGTCAGACGCGACACAATATCGCAGAACTCAACCGATACCTCATCCTCCTCACCAATCGCCACACGGTGCTGGTACAAGGGCACCACTGCCTTGAAGCATTCCACTAGGATCATTCCCTTCGTGCTGCTGTATTCATCCCACGTCCTGTGGTTTCAGTTTTTTTTTTTTTTCTCCCCCTTTTCTTTTTTCGACACACACCTCTCCTCCGCGACATCCAACACCGCTGTGATCAGCCATAGGCCGTTTTTATCAGCGCACGACGCGAGCTGTGCGTCCATCATCACCAACGGCAGCACCTTCTGTACTTGGCTTGTGATTTCTGACTCTTTGCCTTTGAAATCGTTGATAACCTCGAACGACGCATGCAACAGCACCTCACCTTGTGCGAGGAACCCCAGCGACATCGCCAGGTATCCGCTGCTCAGGAAACACTTCGCACGCGTCACAGCATTGCGGATGGAAGGAATCTTGAGGGGGGGATAAAAAAGAAAAAAAATAATAACGATACCGTAATATGGCAGAAGGTGAGGCAGGATTTGATGAGCACGGCGATCTTCTTCGTGTGGGACTTGATGGGGTGCGTCTTTGCGATGTTGGCGGTGAGGCACAGGGTGCTGTTCACCGTTTCCGTGATGCAGTCCTGCAGCTTGTGGAACGACCTCCTGCACTCGGCAAAGAAGTTAAGCTGCGCCTCGTAATCCCTGCCGTATGTCACCTTGTCCATGAACCCCAGCACCAGCGAGCTGATGTGCGCGACCTCATCAGACGACGAGAGCGACGTCAAGGTGTCGTGAAGGGACCTGGCAATGTCGAGCAGGCTGCCTATGACCACGTCGTCGTTCGTTGGCAAGCTGGACTCTGAGAATGAAGTCAACATGCGGTACGAGAATTCTTTCTTGACGGAACCCTCCAGCATGTCAAGAAGGGGGAGGAACGAGTCGAGGTTCAGCACCACGTTAAGGTTCACCCACTTGTAGATGATGAGCGTTAGAAGCTGTTTGAGCTCCTTCTGCTGCGACTCGTAAGCCTTGTCCGTACTGAGCTTGTCCTTGATGTCGTTGAGCAAAGTGTTGACGTCCTTCCTGTCCAGATGGTGCACTGCGTACTCCACCCACACTACCGCGCAGCTCATGAAATCTGAAACGTCTTCCGATGCCGACATGGCCTCCCATGCACGGTTTAAGATGTTCGCTTTGTCCGATTTGGATGGTGGTGGGTTCTCTGTGAGGGCGGTGCCTAAGGCGTACCATAGCTCGCCCTTTGTGCAGGTTTTGTCTTCTGTGTTTTCAACGAACTCGACGATGTCGGGGAGCTCGCCGCAGATGTACTCCCCGTGGAAGGACCCGATGAGGTGCTGCATGACAACAGCGTAGCCGCCGTTCTCTTTCATCTTCCCGATCATCTCGACGAGGTGTTCTTGCGACTGTCTTTTGAACGCGACAAGCTCGATCAGCCACCTTAAGACGGGCGAGAACAGTGCGACGTACTCCGTCTGCGTCATCCCCGCCGTGGTGATGAACTTTGTGAGCCGGTCGTTGTTCTCGAACCGCGGCCTGCAGAAAAAAAAATCGTTCAGGCAAACCTCGGCGTATTCCACTTCTATACTTCCCTTCAGATCAAGGTCCAAATCGTACCCCTTATGGCAGAGGTACCACCTGGCGTGGATGGCAAGGAGGGGGTCTCCAATCCCACGGATCTGCTTTGCGAACCTAAGGTACGAGTCGGTGAAGAAATTCTTCTCGCATGTCAGGAATCTATTACACTTCCACAGACACATTTCGACGAGTATACGAGGGATAAGCTCACGGATAGATGCTATCTTGTAAAACCAATTTCGACACATTTCTTTCGTCTCAGCAGGTAGTTCACCTGGTTTGTAATCGTCAGGAAGCGACTTAACGCCAAGAGTCTCAATGGCGTTGGTGTAGATCCTGTCGTAGACTAAGCTGCCGAAAACATCGAGGACTTTGGCAGTGAGGACGAAGAGGGAGGGGTAGCATTGTGGGACTTTGATAACAGAGAGGAGCTTGCAGGATTGAATCACGATTCTAAGTGCTTTGACTTTCTCGCCGCGGGTCCATGAGCTTTCTAGATCGGATGCTAGGGTCTCAAGATGGGTTATTAAATCGCTTTGTTGGAAGTACGACATGCCGTCTCTTTTGTCGTCATCTGTCTTCCCTTCTAGTTCTTCGAGTTTCGCCATTGCTTTATCGGCTGCTGTTACGATTTTCGCTTCTTTTTCAATCTCGTCCTCGACAATTTTAGAGTGGACTGGGATGTCCTTTTGGGTGGTGTATTTTACAAGAACCTCGGCCTTTTGTTCCTTCCAGTTCAGCCTGCTTCGAACAAGCCTTTCCCTTGTTGTCATCCTGGCGTTTTCTTCCTCTTCTCGTTCTTCAGCGGTTGTTTCAAACACTGTTTGTCTCCATCGTTGGACACCTACAAATTGTGATGTTTCATCCCTTTTCCCTAGGAGGGACAAGGGGTCCGTCCCGTCCTTGTTTTTCCATTTGGTTTTTGCGTCTTCCTTGATGACGTCTATCCGCTTTAACGTCTTCAGAACCATTTCGTAGCTGCTTCCTTTTTTTTCTTCCGACATTTTTCGTTTTTCTTTTTTTTTTTTTTTCTTCTTCTTTTTCCCTCACCTTTCTCACCCCTCCCCTGCGCCTCTGTTTTTGTGTTTATGGGTATTGTGAAACTTGAAGAAAAGAAATGTGAAAAAGAGAGAAAAAAAGGGGGGGGGCGTTTCTTTCTTTTTTTCTTTTTACTTTCCCTCTCCTGTTTTTTTTTTTTTTTTTTTTTTTTTTCCTTCTTTTTTTTTCACCCCCCTTTTTTTTTTCTCCCCTCCGACCATAAGTAAATAATAATAATAATATAAACGTCTGTGTTTTTTTTTTTTTCTTTCTTCATTTTTTTTTTTTTTTTTTTCTTCCTTTCTTGTTCGTTGATGTTACAGCAAAGAGGAACTGGGGGGTCAGCGCCGGTATCAGTGGACCCTTTTCTTGGGGAAAAAAAAAAAAAACTAAAAAGCTATTAGTTTTCGTTCTTTAGCATTGTTCTACGTCAAGAAATCAAAAAGAAAAGTCAACATCCCCTTTGTGTGTTGGACAAGTCAAGGACTTATTGCAAAAAGAACAAAGGAAATATGAGTAAAAGGAGGTCCTTGTGCGACGCCCCCTTCTCATTAACTACTTTGCATCAGCTGTAAAAAAAGAAATTCTACGAGAAAGCTGTTCAACTGCTAGAAAACCCTTTTTAAAGTTTTTCAATTCTTTTTTTCTTTTTTTCTGAAAAACAAAAGGGGGTGCTTTGACTTCTCTTTTTCTCTTTTTTTTTTTTTTTTTTTTTTTTTTTTTTTTTTTTTTTTTTTAGAAATCTATATGTTACAACCAGGAAAGAAGAAAAAAGGAGGGGTGGCGGAGGGGGTTTGTGACAGACAAAAGAGGGAGCTGGCCGTTGTTTGTAGTTACCAAGTAGAAATCTGGAGAAACTTAGACAAGTCAAAGACGTCTTGCAAAAAAAAAAAAAAAAAAAAAAAAAAAAGAATGCTTTGCCATTCCCCCTTTTTTTTTTCTGTGTCTAAAAGCCGGAAAAGCTTCCCCCTCCCAAAAAAAAAAAAAGTTCAATTCAAAGAAAAAAAATATGGAAGAACAAACAAGAACAAAGGTGGGGGAGGGGGCGGGCCGGAGGGGAGAAAAAAAAAGGGGGAAAAAAAAAGAAACACTTTACGACTCACATCTCTAAAATATGCGGATGGAAAAAAAGAGTCCCTAGGGCATGCTGCGGTCCTATGAAGCCTTTAAAAAAAAAAAGCCAAACATGATTTCATTTGTTGCGCACTTGGTGCGCTAATGAGGTGGCGTAGCAGCTGACAAATTAGGCTTTCTCCTAATGCCCAGTCCGAGCCGGAAACTAGATACACATGTTTTCAAACAGTTTGCTGCACCCCATTCGATGGCTGAACGCTCACGGAACTCTGACGACACCAGCATGTCCTCTACTAACTATTATTTTATTTTTAAAATATTTTTCTCCCTTCTTTTTTTTTAACCCTACCTTGTACACCTCATCCGGAGGGATAGATGGTGCAGTGAAATTCGAACTAGCGACCTCAGAGTACCTTGTGCTCGGGCGCGACTGGGGCGTTGTGAAAGTCTGTTTTTTTTTTTTTTTTTTTTTTTTTTTTTTTTTTCCGAATCCATACATCATCCGTCTTTTGATGGCGCTCCTTGGACAGGCTGCCCGACCTTGGCACTGCCTTTCGCTTGTTTTTGTGGGCGATTCCTTTTTTTTCTTCTTTTTTTTTTTTTCCCCTAAGAAACCATTCACACCTGGCCTCATATGCATAGGCGTTACGTCCGCTGCAGCACGCTGCTTGACAGACAGCGGCCCCCATAGCTCCACGCAGGAAGGGACTCGTGAGGTGCTGCTCCGTCCGAAAGCAGATGACGATCCGCAACGTTTGCTAGGGGTCGTGAGCCCGTTTTGAACGCATGGGGTGGACCCCTGTGCGTGGGCGGTGGAGGGGGCTGAGATGCTCCTCTTCAATATTTTGCTCCTCGGTGTCGCATTTGTCGCACTGTTCAACGCAGTGCTCTTCTTTCCCACACTTGCTCGTCTGCCTTTCCGTTCCCCAACCGAGGCACTCCGTCTCCCCCTTGACGGCCCTGTGCTGGCCGCATTCGACTTTTCACGTTTCCCCCCTATCGACGCTTTCAACGCCATGTCATCTAGTCTCTGTGGTGTGTTGCAATGAAAGAAAAAATATGAATAACCCCTAAACGCCTGCGCGGACGTTTTTGTCCTTATTTCAAAATTTGCTTTTTCGCTAAGTACTTTTTTTTGAACACGGCCCCTGGACTTCAAAATATGGCATTGTTGCGCGGTTTATTTTGTCTTGAAACTACATTTTGCGTTAAAAGTTTTGTTTTAATTGAAACTGGCAGGGTTGGCTTAAAATGAAATCAGATGGTCAAAATAGCAGCGAAAACGTGAGTCTCCCCCGACTGGTCAGAAAAAGAAGAAAAAGACGATGAGGCGGTCAAAGAGGGGCCGGAAACGATGCTTGGGTGGGAGAAATACTCCCAAAGGCCCGAAACATATCATTTCCGTAAAAAGGTGGGCTTAGGACACCTCTGTGAAGCGGCCAATGAGGAGGGTGTTTTTAATCTTTTTTTTTTACACACGCGGTACTTGAGCTCATAGTTTCTTCCACGAACGGTCGTTTCGGTTCAAAAAAACAGCGGAATCTGAATCTTTCCATCCCAGAGTACAAAATTTGGCTTGGGTTGGTCCTGTTAATGGGTTTACGCTCGGCACCGAACATGAAGAGCTACTGGACAACAAATTCTAATTTAACCATCCCGGCTTTTGAGAAATGAGCAAACCGATTCGTTGACATACAGCGCTACCTCACCTTTGACAACCTGGAAAACATTTGGAAGGCCTGAAACTGCACCTCATGCGCAGGCTTCTTGATATTATTGTCAACCGGTGTAGGACTGTGCGGACCCCTGGCAAGTGGTTGTCTGTTGACGACAGTGTTATCCCGACAACAATAAAAGTCATGGCACCACGAAAAAGCAACTCGGTGGGCATCAAGGTAATCGCTACATGCGACTCATAAAACTGTTACCTGGCGAATTTCAACATTTTCAGCAAGAAGTCCACAACACAGGACCTAGTCATGCGTACTGTCGACTCTTAAGGGTTTGCTGTCGACCCCTGACCTGCAAGACCAGCTCCAGGGGACTGGAGTTCGGCATATGAAAACCCGGAAGTGGACCATGGTCGTTTTTTATTGGATCCTGGAAAGCTGTGTTGCCAACCCCTCCATAATCTGGAAGAAGAGCAGGGAATGTATGGCTTCCCGAGCTTCAAAGAAGAACTTGTTGGCAAGCTTCTCACCCATACCCCAAAAACCGATAGCACACACCCCCCGACAACACCGTCACCGACCCCCAAGCGCAAACACGCTAGCAATGAGGATTCCCTCACTCAGAAATACCCAAAACGTCTCGATTTGACCCTAAATCACACCTCCGAGACCATGATAAACGGAACGAAGGTGAGGAGGGTGCTCTATGCTGTTCCTGGGTGCGGGAAGAAGGTGCAAACGTGGTGCCCCTGTTGCAAAACCCCCTTATGCAAAACGTGTTTTTTACACTTGCATGCTACCCCAGCTGGAAAAAAAACTCACAAGTTGCTTTTTTCATCCCACAGCCCCAAAAAGTCTCCAGACTGACCTCAATCCTAGAGTTCAGGGCACCAAATAGGGCTGAATGCTGCCCTTTTTAGCCCAGCCATAACTCCACGGACCCCCCACGACAAGACCCCCCAAAATCGGACATAAAAAGTACACCTTCAATCCCCCTCTTACACACATAGTTAAGTGTTCTCATCTGAATCTGGCACCTGGAATTGAAAATTTTAGTACCGTTTACCCTTTCCTTGCACCTTCCTATGGTTGCATGCTGCCCTTTTTTTGAGTATTTAAAGCAACAACGAAAATGGGGGGGTACCGGCGTTTAGGGGATAAAAAAAATACTAGGAAAAAAAAAAGGGGGGGGGAAACAGTAGTTACATTGCTACTACTGTTTTACTACAGTTTGTCGGTTCGCCTGCGCCGCCTCTCTCGGCTGCCCGACGAGCTCCTTCGTTTGAAGCCCCTTGGACGGGCTGTCCGCATGCTGGATCCATATCTGTTCCTCCCCGAGTCGTACATGGTGTACCCTCTACGTGGCGAGTCATGCGGCACTGTGCGGCGATAGGACTGTGAATTGATTACCTTTTCCGCCCCGTTTTCTTTTTTTGTTTACACACCCGACCCTTCTCAACCTTCGCTTCCGTCTTCAGGAGAGGATCTTCGTCGCTGCTGCCAAGAGCGCCGTAACCCTCTTCGTAGGCCATTTCTTTAATACGTTTGTACAAAGCGAGCCACCTTGGGGTCAGTCTTTCTAAGCTATGCGCCTGTTTGATAAAAAGATTTCTTTTTTCTTTTTTCGTTCTCCATAGTACCTTTCGTAAATCTTTCAAAGCGCTGACCCAGTTGCCTTGCCTCCTGTGCGCGTACCCGCGCATCCTGTACGCCCGCGCCCTGGTAGCGATGGACGGCTGGTAGTCTAGCAGCAAGCTGTTATTGAAATCCTTCACTGCGCAAGCGGGCTGTGTGAGGTGGTCGATTGTCAACAGATGGTGTGGCATACCTGCCGCATCTTAAGATATGCCTCGCCACGCAGGACCCATGCAATGGGAGCTTGCCTGCTGCCGGCGCCTCCAGGGATCCCCCAGCACTGAAGCACCATAGTGATCCACTCGATGAAGGCAGGGCAGCGATGGGGAAGGAAGAGGCGTACACCGACCACCTGAGTTTTTTTTTTTTTCTTTTTTTGTTTCTTGTACTCTATACCATAGCGTGGTCCAGTTCGCTAAGCACACTGGAGTCAATGCTGCCAAGGTGGACCAGGTCGATCGAGTGGTACTCAATGTTGTCATTCCAAAGCCCGTAGTCCGCCTGCATTTCTGTGTCTTCCGGTGGGTCGGGACCGTTGTCCACAGGCCACACCTCCCCGTCTGGGAACACAGATGGCGAGGTTGACAGGTCGTAAAAAGCACTGTACTTCTCGTGAAGAATCGCACTTGCGCTGCTCCCGTTCCCGCTCTCCCTGGCCTGCTCGGCTCTGGTGAGCTCTTCCGCGCGGAGAAGCTGTTCCTCTTTGGAACGGAGTTCTTCTTCTTTGGCTTTGATGAGTTTCTGCTGCGCCAATGCGGCTGTTTGTTCCTCCATTTTGACGACCTGAGCCAGTTGCCTGCTTCGCAGCTGCATGATCTCCCCCCAGCATTTGCTCTCGTCAACTACAATACTGTTGTAGAGGATACTGTGGCCAAGCACCGTCCGGTCGACACAAACCACTGCATTTATCGATGCGAAATCGATGTACTCTGCGACGGCTACGGCCTCCCTTCCCTTTCTCTCTGACTCAAATTGGTCCCGAACCTGCTGAACATGTTCTTGAGCTTTGATTCTTGCTTGGTTTTCTTCTCTTGCACGGGTCGCTTTGCTCCATTTTTGTGCACGCATGGCTCTCAACGCAGCTTCCTCTTCTTTGGCCTTTTCTCGCTTTGCTGCCGTTTCTCTCTCCCTTTTCTCGGCTTCTTCTTTTTCCTTCTTCGCAAGCTCCTCCTTCTCCTTCCTTTCCCTTTCCTTCTCCCTCTTTTCCCGTTCCTTCTTTTCCCTTTCCAACTTCTCTTTTTCCTTTCTCTCCCGCTCTTTTTCCTTTCGTTCCTTTTCGAGCCGCTCTTTTTCCTTTTTTTCTTTCCGTTCCTTTTCGAGCCTTTCCTTTTCCTTCCGTTCTTTTTCTTTCTTTTCCCTCTCCCATCGTGCTTCCTCCTCTTCCTTCTCTTGTTTGACGCGAAGTTCTTCTTTTTGCTTTTTGTCAGCCTCCTCTTTCAGATCTTTCAGCAGTTCCTCTTCATTGGCCTTGATGTCCTTCAGCAAGGTTACTTCCTTGATCTCCTGCTTGGGTTCTGTCTTGACAGGGTTGTCACGAGCTCGTTTAGCGTCAGGCAAGGAGGAGGTGTTGGGGGAACGGGATCGTTTTCTACCGGTGATGGCGACTTTAAGGTCGCAACTGAGGAGCTTTTGTGCACAGCACTCGGCTCTCTGTGTCACTTCAATGCGTGTTGTAGTTGCCCTGCCTCTTGTGGTCGAGGCATATGCAACCTTTAATGTGTCTTTGTTCTCTTGATCTAGCCACAGGCTGGTACCGTCACCTGGGGTTCCTTGCTTCAGCGACCAGCATGCAGCAGGGAACCCCTCGGGCTTCGAACGCCTCTCGTTCTTCCTCACCACGTCGGCCTTCTTGAGATACCCTGAAATCCGCAGCTTCGGCTGGCTGAAATACAACTTGTTCTCATCATTGATGATCATGAACCACTGGTCCCCGTAGCACCACTTCCCTTCCAGCTCTTTGGCATCGTCAGTGCTCTTCGAGCACTTGTCGAGCTGTTCCTTAAGACGCTCCGCAACCTTCTCGCAGAAGAGCTCGTGTGACACGTGACAGCTTCGTAGGAAGCCTAGCGACTTTACCGTGACGGGCCGTTTTGCGGCAAGCCGCATCATAGCGTGCTTGGGCGTCTCGTCAATCCTGTACCCAACGCCAAGCCGTGTGTACGGGCTTGCGACACACCCATGGAGGGCTGTGGCGGAGAGCGTTACAATCGACGCAGCGATTGCAGCACCTTTGCAAGCCTGGTGGATGGTATCGACGTATGCTGATAGGATAATCTTTTGCAGACTGTCGGTGTTCCCCCTGGGCTTGATTCCCATCTGGCGGCACTCTGCTTGTAAGTTTCTGTAGCCAAGGTCCTGCAGGCTTTTTCTTCTCCTGCACGTGTGGCAGCTGGTCGCCGCAGTGAAAACGCCACATATTTTGCAGTGCGTCAAAGGGTCGCACTTGATGTACGGGGCGTCTTGAAGCAGTGCAGCAAGCGGGCAGTGCGGCGGGCCGGTCAGCTTCTTCAGATCTTCCAGTTTTTGCTGCACATTGTCGCCGTTCTGCTTTGCGATGACGGCAGTTTCGCTGGTGATGTTGACCACTTCCCCTGCTGTCTTGTCGGGTAGTGCCACGTGGTCTCCGACCCGTACCCCCTTGATAGAGGGTACCAAGCACGAGCTGTCCACCTCTTCTTTGTCAGAACCGTCTTTGCTTATTAGTGCCTTTCCTTCTGTGCTGTTGTACTCTATCACGTTCACTTCGTATCCATTCAATGGGTGCTTGTCGTTCGTGAACACTGCGTTGTCTCTGTGCCACTTGTCATCGCCGTGCTGGAGGCTGCACGTTGTCACTTGTGAGAAGGCCGCTCCACGGTACGTGATTTTGCTACCTGTCTGCAGCATTCCCCATACTTGCATGTTTTTTGTGATAACAGTGATTCTCTTCCCCGTGATAACTGCGCTGCCGGAGGGTGTTGTCCACGTACCTTGCAAAACCTCTAACTCCGGCGACAGCTGCGTTGCTATAACTGCTGTGTTTTTGGAAACCACACGCAGGGACTCCAACACGTTGTGGATTGCTTCCAGCGACCACGAGCACTCCGCCGCTATCGCCTCAGCCACCACCGCCGCTGTATCCTGCAGCACCTCCATGTCTGCAGCTTCCTTACCCCACTCGCACTCCACCTCCACTTCATTCGGGGTTCTGAGGGGCGACAAGCTCTTTGACGACGGCCTTTCCGGCTTCGTTTCTTTCCTCGCCTCTGCGTGGGATATCTTGCTTTTGGGCTTCGGTGACTTCCCCTTCTTGGGCGGGGGCGACTTCGCTACTTTAGCGGGCGGCTTCTGAGGGGTTTGCGGTCGTGCATCAGGAGACTGCCTCCTAGAGGAGGGTTGCTTAGCAACGGGGGAATGCGATTTGCTTTTCCCCTCGGGCGCAGCAGGAGGGTCGGGGGGTGGAGTAGTTTCAAGGGGCCGCGGCGGTGGAGATGGCGTCTTCCTCCTCCTCATAGGCTTAGCACTGTAAGTGAGGCGGAGGATGCTACTCGCTTGCTTCACAATCTCTGCAACGCTGTCGTTGTTGCTTACAGGGCACCTATCGATAGCCAACACACGGCAGCCTGGTGTAATGCCAGCCTGGTCGGCGGGGCTCCTCTCATGCACCTCTGTGATGTAAGTCCCAAGGCACTCAATACCCACCTCGCCTTCTACGTTCTTCGCAAGCATAGCTTCTTGCTCGGGTGGCCGGTGAGGTTTCTTCTTCGAACGTACCAGCTTAAAGCTGCGTTCCTCCTTGATGTCTGACTCGTACTGCCTGCCGATCAGGGTGTCCAGACAGTTCGGGTGAGGGATGAGTGCGATGTGATAAGTCGTGCTCCATGACTCAGGGGGGCTCGCAATAGAAAGCTTGAATGATAACCCTACACTCCCCTCCCACATGACTTCTGAGATGGTGTATGCAGTGAGCACCTCTCTGTGCCGGAAAGTGATGACCGGCCGCAGGATGTTCCATGATGAGTACATGCGCGTCCCGTTTGAAAAGACTGTGTCCCACATTCCGTCAAACGTTGAGAAGGGTGCCTCTGTGGTTGCGGGCAGGCCTGCTTTCAGCTGTAGTTTCTCAAGCTGGGCCAACCGCTCGGCTCTCTCGTTGTTGTAGAAATATCTTTTTCGTTTTTTCGCAGCGTTCTCTTCTTTGCACGCTGCCATGTGTGCCTCCTTGATGGCCGGCTGCAGACCCGAATTGCAGATCTCACACGTCGTTGTCGATTTGTCCCTCTTGCCCCGTCGGGACTGTTTCGACCAGTCACGCATGATGGGCGTCATCTGCCTGTGGAGGTCCGCATCTTCTGCTTGCGCTGTGATGAGCCACAGACACAAAGCGTGGAGTCGATGTTGGAGGGTCAAGGCGGCGGCCTCAGTCTTTGTGGAGAGGCCCTTCTCTATGAGCTGCGTCTTGCATTCTTCTGCTTGTTTACCAAGCTCAGGTTCCACATCCACCTGTTCGGTGATCAGCTTCCTCACGAGGGTCACCAATGTGCTTTTGCAGAGCAGCTTCAAACTTTGTCTGTCGTTGTCTTGGAGGTAAGTGGCCACTTTGTTGTTGAAGGACGAGATGGCCTTTGCAAACCCTGTTGCAGGCAGGGCCAGCTTCGGGCCGTCGTCGTCGCTCTCGTCCTTTGCTTCGCTGATGAGTTTCCTCGCTTGCTGCTCGTCAACCTCTTCATTGTTGGCAACGCGTACACGGTGCATGATCAAAGCATTCCGGTTCTCCCAAGCCTCGAAGTCGGAGCATGCTTTCATCACCTCGGTCCGCATGTCAGGGATGAGCTCGAGCAGTGCCGACGAGACCACAGTGTTGAGGGAGTTGGACTTGATGAAGTTTTGGAGTACCTCTTCCTCCTCGGGCTCGCGGGAGGATTCATTTGTCTTGCAGTCGATTGTGCGGACAAGCTGGATGTTGGTGCCGTGGTGGTGGCTGATGAGGGCCCAGCCTTTGACGGTATGGTGCTTGCTGGAAACAATGCGCGCCCAGATGCCGGGGGGTGCTTGACAGAGGGAATCGACCATGGCAGGTGTGCCGTTCATGATCCATCCTATCATGGGTGCCTCAAGATCAGGTGCCTTAAGAACGGCGACCTTTTCAGGCAGCACAGTGTACTCATCAACTCGGTGCTGGGCAGCAGAAGGGTCCTCTTCGATGTCGCTTTCCTCTTGCGGCTGTGCCTTGGGAGAATCGCCCTCGGCTTCCTGAGGCGCAGCCTCTTGTGCCTCACAGGACACTATCAACCTCCGTTCTAATTCTATTATGATATTCTCTAAATTGCACGGTTCCATAGGCAGCTGGCTCTCGGGTATAGGAGACTGCTGCGGCACCATCGGCCTCACCAACACCTCTGATATAGGCATCTCCATCCACTTGGCCGCAATGTACGGTGCCTCTACCTTAGTCTTTTCATTGTCAGTTGTCTCCTTTGCCGCCTCATCTGACTGCCCTGCCGTGACATCTCCTTCCTGTTTCGGCTGCATTTACAATGTGTGCTTTCTTCGCATCATTACCTGTGTGTTTGTTTTTCGTGTCCTATTTTTCTTTTTTTCTTTTTCTTTTCTGGACGCAGCTGCAGGCTAATAATCAGAAGAAGTTAAATTTCTCCGCCAACGGCATGTGAGAGACCGCATATATCGGATGATCGATCTGATCACCGACCTCAGAAGAAGCAACAGGGGGTTCCGAGAGTACGTGAAACGCTCCAAGAACGGGACTTCCGACCGGATTTTTTTCTTCTTTTTTTTTTTCCCCTCGAAAGTATTCCAAAAAATAAAACGAGAATATAAAATATAAAAAAAAACAGCCAAACTGTTTCTTCCCCCCCCCCCCCCCTTTTTGTTTAAAATTCCTTTTTCTTATTCTTTCCGTTTTAACCCACTGATATGCAGAGGTAAAAACCTCTATGTGACTTTATGTAGGCGTTTTAGTTGGCCGCACTAGCTTGAGGCGACGGGTGGGCGGGGTAGGCGAAGGGGTACATGATGAGGTGTTCTGCGCTTTGGGGGTCTGCAGGGAGGGCGTTGCAAGTGGGATAGAAGCGCGCACGGGGCGCTGTGCGGGGGGAGGGGTGGCGACCATAGGCTGGGCGTTGGACTGAGCTATGATGGCAGACACGTCAAAGGCAGCCTGCGGTACAGATTCCATCTTCGGTTCTGCCTTGGGTTCCGCCTTGACGCCTGGTGGGGGTGTTCTCCTCAGGTTCAAGCTGCGGGTTCTCGATGGTGGTGGTGTGGGCACAGAGGCCCGAGAAACAGCCGAAACAGCAGGTGACCTAGTAGGTGCAAAGGACAACTCCAACACATCGCCTCCGACGCTTTCGCTGCTGCTGCTGCTGCTGCTTTCGCTGCTACTCTGACTGGGTTCCGGTTCCACAGCACCCTTAATGGGTTCGACTCCACTCTTCACCGCCCTCCTCCAACACAACATCCTCAGCTCCAGCGGCTTATCTTCAGCTGCCTTTGTTCCCCCGAACCATTCCTTACCCTTCTCGCATTTCAGCAGCTTCCATATATCAGTCCTATCCTTCATCTGCCCAACAGGTTTCAAGGTCACATCGGCAGTGGACCTCACATGCAGTGTGGCTGTCAGCAGTTTATCGGGCTCGAACTCTTGCAGGATATCTGTCTCGATTACCTCGAAGTCGTCAGCTGAGTGGCGTGACCACATCTTAAGAGTGACCACGGGGCTCGTGCGGTCCCCGTTGTCGTGCAAGGCGACCACACGGCCCATGTCCATTGATTGCGCGGTGGTGGGGTTTGTCACGCGGGGTCTGCTGAAGTTAATCACATCCAGACCGAGCACAAGCGCGCATTGCGATGCAGTGGACACCAACCGGGCGAAGTACCGCTTCCCCCCTGTTTGTCTCACAGGCTCTTCCAGAGCCCAGGCACGCTGTTCTACCTTTGCCTTCTTTGCTGGCTTTGTTGGAGTCGCGCTTCGCTTCACTTGTCTCTGCCCTCGCTCCCTTTCCTCGGCTTCCTTCACGCGGTCGCCTCTTTCCCTCTTGTTAGTGTCCCGTTCCCTGTCGCCCCGCTTGTCTCTTGATACTCTGGTCTCTTTGTGAGGTTTGGGTGGAGAACGGTGAGGCACGGTAGGCTTGATGTCGAGAGTGGCAAACCATGTGGGTACGTTCATGAAGGGGGCTGCCCAGTTCCGTATGAAGATTGTGCGGGTTGTCATGGCGGAGATGTCGGAGACGCTTGAAAGGGGCAGGAAGCAGATGTTGTACTCCTTGTCCCACGAAAGGGACTCGAGGGGCGCCTTCACGAGGAACCCCGGGTACGTGTTGTGCGACACGCGAAGCTTCTTCTCCGCATTTTGCAGCGTCATCCTCCCGTCGTCCTCCGTTGGCGGGTTGTTGTCGATATCAGGTATGTTCCCCGCACCGCACACAAACATGCTCTTCATCAGGCTCTGTTTGTTCATTTTATTTCATATTTTCTTTTTTAGCATACCTCATTGCCGAGCTTGTTTAGATACCCCAGCTCCTTGCCGTACCCAGTGGCCTCAATGTACTGGTGGCACATGTTCCAAGGCCGTTGCATGCCGTGTGCGTTCCACCGCCTCCAGAGGAGGTCCATGCGGTCTACAATGCCAACGGCGGCCTTGGCCTCCCGGCTGTTTGTGAACAGAGACGCTCTCCGTCGTAGCTGAAGGATGATCTGCGGAGGTGTGGTATACACACCGATGACTACCTCCTGCCGGAGAAGGGATAAGAGAAGGAAGTCAGACGCCGCCTGCTGCACAGTGAAAGAAGCGTTCACCAACGCAAGCATCCACGAGGTCAGCGTGAGGCACGCGGCTGTAAGCGACGACGGTACCACGTTGAGAGAAGGGTCCTGCACGGCAACACGGTGGGGCCCACCGTTCTTTCTCGTAGCCCTCTCTCGCAACTTGCTCAGCGTATCTTCTAAGGCAGGCCGGGACACCGCCCTTCGGTTCAGACATAACACCGAACCTGGAGAGTTTATTAGATATTCACCCCATTGGTCCTGTCGCTTCAGCTGCCTGTCTGCTGTAGGATTCGTGGGAGGAAGAACGACAATTCTTGTGGGGCCCAAGTACATTTCATTGGGTTTGCAAAAGGAATATACCAACCTCGGCGACATTGGGTACCCTTTTGTAGGGCTCGGCTGCCTCACCTCTGTTGCAACCTTAGGTGCAGCTGCAGGAGGTTCTGGGGCCGCTGTTGTCGGTGGCGATGTACTGGTTCCTTGCAATAATTGAGCTAGGTCCGGGAGCACGTCGACAGGTTCTCTCACAGGCTCGGGCTTCACTAAGGCTTGTACCTGGGGCTGGGATGAATGTATAGGGGTAGGCATTAAGGTGTATTCCATATCCAAATCTATGTACTCCATTGTTGCGTCTTTTCTTTTTCTCCCCCACCTCCCCTCCTCCCCTGTAAGTTGTATCTAAATTATAAAAAGCAAAAAAGAAAAAAAAAGAATACCGACTTTTTAAAAAGAGTGGGTGGTGAAACAAAAAAGGTCTTTACGTAACATAGCATACGAGAAAAAGGGAAGAGAGAGGCGGAGGTTCTTTTTTTTCTTTTTGTTTTCCTTCGTTCTTTTGTTTTGATTCTCAAAGATTCTGGAGTCAGCACCCTGCTCTTTGAGAATTTAGGACTACGAAGGTAGGGGGGGGGGGGGGGGGGGAGGGTTTCTCTTCTTTTTTTTGACAAATTGTCTCCCTTCGGGAAAAAAAAAAAAAAAAAAAAAAAAAAAAACAATCCCCGGAACCCAAATTGTCTCAAGGGAGAATACCCTACTTTTATCTCCGGAAATTAATAGTCTTTTTAAAAAAAAATTTGATAAATTTCGGTGTGCGGGTGGGTGCTCACCGTTCAGGGAGAAATTCACACTAATCGGTCACCGTTCTGCGGTTGCTGTCTGGTGCCTGCGGTGGCTGTTTGTCGCGATGAGATGGACGGCATCTGGGCGAGAAACATTGCTTGGAGTCGTGCTAGGTAGGGGGCGGTTTGGCTCGAGGAGAAGAGTGGTCTCCTGTCGTAGCCGTGTGTCGTCGGGCCCCCAAGATGTCGAAGGGTGTGTACCCTTGTCTTTGCGTTGGCGGGGAAAGCATTCTTCCCACTCTTTGCTGTGCATTTCTGAATACGTCCTAAGATGTATCGCATCCTTCCAGCCTTCTCTGTGAGCCAGTCCTGGTCGTCGAGGGGTCCAGCCAAGGACTGCCGGGTGGCCTGCTCATAGTCTACTGCGAGCTCCATCGTCGTGACGGACGTCAACTTCCTGCCTGCGTACCATCTTAGGCTTTTCAGCCACCTGAGGACGCTCTTCATGTAGAACATTAGGACCTTTCCCGACGCTCCGTTCGATTTCAACAGCTCCACTGTGGGCACAGTGTGCTGCTTCCCCGTTGTGATCTCATCCCACGGGTTGGTGGTGAGGATTCTGGTGCTCCGTTCAGCCGCTCTGGCGTCTCGTCTTGTCACTACATCCAACAGGTATCGTTGCACGACTGCCGCCTGTTGCTTCGCAGCCCCCGTTGCGCCCCTTGGAATGATCCCGTGGAGGGCGGTCACTGCAGGTAGGTCACTTCGTGTCATCCCGCCGCAGTCTGTACGATATCAGCGGTCTCCGTGACTGGAGCTTCCTCCACCAGGCGTTCGTGGACGGACATGCACCCGCTTCCATTCCAGCAAAAGACTACCTGCCGTGGATCAATTCCTTTGCAACAGCCGGTCTGATCGCCTGTCTTACTTCATGGCGTCTCGCACTGGGCACCAGAGCGCGCAAACCTTCAATGAAGGACCACCCCTTGTTCAGGAAGGGTAGCCACCTCTTCAGCAAGACCCCTAGCGGCCCCCTCTCCTCGTCGTCCTCTCGCTCCCGGTACAGTGTAACAATCTCATTGACTCGCTGCCACAGTTGTGGGGAGGTGAGGCTTTCTCGCACCAGGCAGTTCACCGTGTTGTAAACAATCTTCGCTTGTGGATATGCTGTGTGTCCAGGTAACAGCACATTGAGCACAGCCATCGGGGATCTCATCCTGAAGCGCGGTCCCCACAGGGAAGTCACCGTCGCTGTACAGAGCTTCTTCAGCTGGTTGTCAGACGGCGCAGCGTAGGTCGTACCGTATAGACAGGATGGTAGCACAGTGCCCGTCAGCATTGACGCCTTGTTCCCGAAGCTTAATGGCAATGCACCAAGCCGGGACAAACGGCCTTCGGCGGAATGTAGCTTGTCCAAACTATGTTTCCCGTTCATGTTCAGGATCACGCCAAGCGCCTTGATCCCCTTCGTCACTCTGAACTATGAGCCTGTGCACTTCAACCAAGGGCCGATCTCATCCTTCGTCGAGAATGCTTGTGACTTGTTTTCGTTAAGGCGCATGCCTGTCCGCTCGCAAAACTCGATTGTTTTGTTGGTCGCTCTCTTGAGTACCTCGACCAAACGCGCAAGTAGGTACGCGTCGTCCGCGTACGACAGCGATCGCGAGCCAGGTACCTCAGCAATCACGCACTTCACCATCACTGACACCAGAGCGTTCACCAGGATGACGGATTGGACACCCTTGGAGAATTCCATTTGTCACGTGGAACTCGGAACCCACGCCAGTAGGGAAGCGGAAACGTCTTTTGAGGCCTGCGTACATCGCTTTTTGAGCGGGGTCAGTATCCTCTGGTGCAAACCCAGGTCTTGCATAAGCCCGAACGCTACTTTCTGTGGCACCCTGTCGAAGCACTTGACGAAGTCCAGTGCTATGCCGTTAAGAGGGGTGTTGGTCAGCATCGCCGTCTCCAGCTGCGTGCTGAGCTCCATCAGGATGCTGTCCGTCCCGTGACGTGGTCGAAAACCATGCTGCGAGTCGTCCGCCCATTTCTCTTGCCATGGCGATATATCACGCAACCTGGCACAGGCCCACAGTCTGTAGACCGCACTCGTGACTGTGATGGGGCGGTGGTTGAGCGGAGTCCTCTCGCCTCCCTTCGGGATCAGCGTAACCAACGCCGTCAGGAGTGCCTTCGGCCACTTCCCTGTCACCTCGATGGCGTTGAAGAGCATCGCCCACGCATCCAACAATACATTTGGCATAGCGCGAAGTTCTGCCATCCTCCACCCATCAACTCCCGGTGCTGTCCTCGTCGATTTCTTGGCCAGAACTGCTCTCAGATCAGCCCCTGTCAGTGGCTGGAGCACCATGTCATGCGTCGAGATGTATGGCCCGTATCTAGCCTTGAAAGCCTCGTACGATGGTTCTTCATGCCCTTCACCGTACATCTGGAGCACGCCGTCCCATTCCGCGTGCATCATCCTGTCCATCTCGTCGAGGTCTGCGGTCAGCACTCCGCCGCTCTCCACTGCCTGCGCCGCTGACGTAGAAGTGTTTTTCACAAAGGCGGTCATCCCCCTCCGCTCCTCCTGGAACTGGGTGTTGATCCTCGCCTCGTACTTCTTCTCCCGCTCCACTCTCGTGTCCTTTGCGATCTCGCGTAGTAGCGAGGAGAGGTTGTCGTCTAGCAGTTGAAGTCTGGTGACAATCGACTCCAGGTCATCCTTCAGCAAGTTCCTATCAAATACTGGAGGGTTCGGCAGTTTCTCCAGCAAACTCAGAGCATTCGCCCAAGTCTTCAACAGAACTACTGGCATGTTGCACACTTGTCCCTTGTCAATCATCACCTGGATTTCCGCGCTGATGTGTGCAAGCTTCCTCTGCAAACAGGCAATCGACTTCTGTCTACCCACCGCTGCGCCCGTGGCTTCCTTTACAGACTTGGCCGACAGGCATTTCTCCTTGGGTTTGCGCTCCTCGCCCCTCCTTCGGAAAGTCTTCTGTTGCTCCATCGGCACGCCTGTGATGCAGTGTCTTTCCGAGACGTCAGCCAGCACACGGTATGCGCCGTCGATGTCCTCAAGTTTTTGGATGAATCTCTCCGCCTGTAGCAGCTCAATCACGTGGTCATCACTAGCAGTCGACACCGGCAGTTCCTTCGGGATGAAGTACTTGCGTGTCTTGCTCTTGAGAGTAGGGATACACAGTTTGATGGAGAGGCATCTGTGTTCGTTGGTATACACCGTGTCGTGGACCCACGCCTTCTGTAGTCCCGCCGCAAAAAAGTAAAAACCAAATTCTTTTTTTCTTTTGCACGTATTTGAAGTTTCATATAGGGGACTTTTCTTTCTTCAAATTTTGTTTCGGCTTTTGGCATCACCTTTTCTTTTTGCCTATTCAATGTTGAGCAATCAGAAGATGAAGGGGGGGGGGGGGGGGGGGATGGATTGGTTTAAAAAAAAACCCGCGCTACTGGCAAAAATTCTGCCCTCTATTTCTATTGTGCTGCTCATAAGGAGAATCCGTGAGAAGGGCAGTGCATGGCTCACTCGTTTAAGGGGAGGTGCCGTCAGACATCTGAGACCTAGGAAGACCTTGGTCTTGCTGCCCCCCCCACCCCCCCTGGAGGAAAGAGGAAAAAAAATCTAGGGTAACAATGACAATTCCACCCTATTTGTGGCAAACCCTTGAAACGTGAGAATATAGCAATTAAATCCTTTCTCACACCTCAGAGAGTTTTTTTTTTTTTTCTTCTTCTTTCCCCCCCTTTTTTTTTTGAGTTGTTTGCTGTCGGAAATATTGCGAAAAAAGAATGGGGAGGGGAGGGGGGGAGGCAATGTTGGCGAAAAACAGGGAAACGTTTCCGTTTTTGCCCCCGTTCCCGTTTCCATATTTTCAAAAAAAAAGCTTGGAAATGCGTTTCATTGCCAACATAGCCCGGGGGGGGGGGGGGGGGGGGGGTTGCTAGCTATCTTCTTTTTTTTTCCTTTTTTTTTTGTCATGAAAATTCAGGGGAGGGATCGGTGCCAGCAGTTTATTGCGGAAGTGCGTTGCTGCTCGGGAAAGATGGAGAACCGGTAGTTCTCCAGCAAGCAAAGGCTTCAGATAGGAGAGAATACAAAAAAAAAAAAGAAATTGTTGATGATTGGAAAAAGAGTTAAAGAACTTATTAAAGAAGAAGACACGGGGAAAAAACCAGGGTGCGGATGCTTCAAAAAAAAAGCTTTTTTTCTCGCCCCCCCCTTTTTTATTCTTCTCCCCTTTTTTATTTTTCTTCTTTCTTTCCTCATTTCTTTTAGTTAAAAACTACTTGCGTTATGAGAGGCTGAGGGGGCCAGCGGGAAGCCTGGACCAAAAAAAAAAAAAAAACTCAAAAGTGCAGGACAAACCCCCTCATGGAGGGCCGCTCTGTGGGGTGGGGGAGGGGCTATCTATTTAGTACCCTTGGAAAAAAAAAAAAAGAGAGAGAGAGCTGGCGGTTGTTGTTTGTGCAAAACTGGGTTATCCCGCAGAAGGTCAAAGTCGAAACGAAAAGGCTGCTTTTTCTTGACTTTTTTTTTTTGAAAGTTCATTTACAATCTTTTTTTTTTTTTTTTTTTTTTTTGCTGTCAAAACAATTAAACAAAAAAAGAAAAAAAAGGGGGGGGGAGGGTTACGGGGACAAAGTATACACTGTAACCTACCTAAAAAGAATAGTTTGAACACTCTCGAAAATTGTCTTTTTTTTTTTTTTTCGCTCACTGCTGAAGGTGCGGAGAGACAAACTGTTTGCAGGGATAAAATGGGCAAGCTACCTCAAAAAAAGAAAAACTACAGCGGAACCTTCCTTTCCCCCTGTTCTTGGCTTTTGCAGTTCCAAGTTGACAAAAGTTTGGAAGGCAGGGTGGGATGTATTGAAGAGGAATATGGGTTTTGGCATCAAGTGAATAATTTTCATTCGCTTCTTTTTTTTCTTTTTTCTGGAGGCGCAGTATGTAAGCAATAAGACAGCTTTTGGAAAATCAAGATATAAAAAAAAGAAATTCATTTGAAAAAAAGAATTCGGTGTTTAATTAAGGTAGTTCCTTTTTGTTTTTATGCAAACGAAAAAAAAAAAAAAAAAAAAAAAAAAAAAAAAAAAAAAACTATTTGAACTAAGCTACGGAGGAGTAAGATGCCTCCTACCCGCCCTGCGTCACTTGGCAAAAAGAAAATATATTTTTATATATATTCTCCTCAGAAAGCCAAAATGTTAAAACTGTGAAATTGTAGAAAAATCAGATCGTAACTTACAGTATTAAGCAAAGACTAGCCAGATCGATGCAATCGGACAAACAAAAAAAGAAGGAAAAAGAAAGCTTCTGGTGTGTTTTATTTCAAGCAGCCCCCCCCCCCCCCCCCCCCTTTTTTTTTTAAAGCCTTTTACGGTCAATTACCTATGCTTGTGTGATGTTCACCATAAAATCTTTACGAAAAAAAAATATATGAGTTAAAGGAAGTCTTTGTGAGACGCCCCTTTGTTCTCATGCTCTACCTGCACCTATCCTAAAAAAGAAAGAAATGTTCCGCTGGGAAGGGGCGTCGCTTCTTCCGTGCCCTATCTTCCAGCGGGCCTCTCCGCCGCCGACACCTCCAAGGTGGTGTCCTTCTCCACCCATGACTGTAATTGAAGCAGCGGTACTGGGACGCGACCCCACCTACACCTTCGAGCTCGCCTGCTATCGGAACAGGGCATCTCTTTCCTGCTACATTTCGAACCCAGGGTAGCGGTAGTGTGCGGACGTCCTCTTTCTGCATGAGCTCCACGTCCCGCTTTTCTACCACCACGGCCAAGTATCGTTGCAGAATTGCGTGGAGCTCAAGACAGGGGCCATCTACAAAAAAAAAAAAAAAAAAAAAAAAAAAGAAAAAAAAAAGAGAGAGAGGTTGATTGTTGTTTTGTGCACAGCCAGGAATAACCTGTAGAAGGATAAGCCCAACAATGCAACCACTACTCTTTTTTAGCACTGTCAATATAATTGGTTTTTTTTTTTTTTCTTCTTCATGCAGAAAAAAATAATGCTTTATTACTATATGTCTTTTGTTGTTCGCGAGCAAAAAAAAAAAGGTTTTTTAGAAAAGCTGCGAAAGCTTTTTTTTTTTTTTTTTTTTTTTTTTTTTTTGCTCGGCACAAGTTGCACATAGTAATAAAATCATTTTTGAAAGATAAAATATTTGTAATAAAAAATAAAATAAATAACGGATCATAGAAAAACATTAACCCCCCCCCCCCCCCCCGGTGAAAAAAAAGTGCAAAAAATAAAATAATTCTTCACTACATGTCTTTATTGTTCGCACGAGTAACAAAAAGATTAAAACAGGAAAGAATCTTTTTTTTTTTTTGCTCGGCACATCTGCACATAGTTATAAAATCATTTTTCTTTTCCCCCTTTTTTTTTCTTTGAAAGACAAAAAAAAAAAAAAACTCAAAGTGCAGGACAAACCCCCTCATGGAGGGCCGCCCTTGGGTGGGTTAGGGGGGGCTATCTATTTATACTCCCCTTCTGGAGCATTGCTTTCGTTCCAATCGAGGCCTTGAGCGTCTTGCGGAGTCGTGTGATGCGGTCTCGCTTGTAAGCGGCTTTCAGTTCCATCAGCTTGTCGTGAGTGATGTGGGTGGCGAAGATGGGCCTCCTGGCGAAACCCATAGCCGTCTTCCCACCTATTGCGATGAGGGACTTCACTCTCTTCTGTTCATCTGCTGGGAAGGGGCGTGGCTTCTTCCGTGCCCTGCATGCCGCGTTCAGCTTTCTTATCAGTGCTTTGATCTTGCGAGCCCTATCTTCCAGCACCCCCAGTAACTTGCCAGTCGTCCATTCGAAGTCGATGGCCAATTCCACCGCTGACACTTCAGAGCTGGTGTCCTCCTTCACCCATCGTAGCTGTGACAACCACTGCAGCAGCGGGTTCAAGAATTCTGCGACGATTCCTCCCACTCCTTCGAGCTCCCCCGCCGTTGGCACGAGGCATCTCCTTCCCTCCACATTGCGTACCCACGGCAGCGGCTGTGTGCTGGCGTTGTCTATTTGCATGAGCTCCACATCCCGTTTCCCGACCACCACAGCCATGTATCGCTGCAGCTTCTCCAGGTGTGCGAAGACATGCCCCCTCGGCAGTATCGCGTGCAGCTCCAGACATAGGGGCCATCCTGATCTGTTGCGCAACGGCTCCATTCCGTCTAGTGCCAGTTCCTCTTGTGCACAGGCGCACTCATACAGCTGATGGCGGAGTAAGGTCACCGTGTCCGGGTGTGGAGACTTGCACAGGTCGCATCTGAATCCTTGCGTGTGCGATACCTCCGTCGTTGGTGCCTGGCCCATGTTCTCCTCGTCGTCACCGTTGTCGTCACCTTCAGGCGCCAGTGGGACGCTCTTTCGCTTCGCATTTGCGTGCGGGTTTAGGTAGGGAACCCCTCCTGCGATCACTCGTCTCAGGCTGTAGGACATGAGCGGGTCATAATCGGTTCGTCTTGGGGTCCGCCCCCGGCTCTATCCCGCTTATCGTGCTCCTCTCGACCGCCAGCGTCCTACTTCGGGCCTTCCTCACCACCTCTCTAAAGATGTGTCCGCGTTCGGCCCAAGATGTGTTGCAACCTAGTAGCTGCGCCCAACTCCATCCTATTCGGGGAAGCCACCGGCAGACCAGGTTGCCAACCGGCCCCATCGGGATGGAACCCGCGTCATACCCCGCAGCGATCTGCATGCATCTCTGCCGTAGCCGACTGTCATCGAGTGCTCCGGATACTACCTTCAGGGAGTGGTACATTACGTAGGAAAGGGGGTCATTGGTGTGCCCCTTCAGCAGGACTGTGTTTACCGCGGTGGGCGACCGTCCACGGTGATGAGGGCCCCACAGGTTACAAGTGATCTTCGTCGTTAGCTTCTTGAGTGCCTCATCACATGGAGGGGAGAACGGCCCACTGTATAGGCAAGATGGCAGGACCGTCGTGCTGACCAAGTGTGCTTTGGTTTCGAAAGCAATCCTTGTGCCCCCCAGTCGGTCCAGCGAGCCAAGCGCCCCCGTGGTCGGTTTGTTCCACGTCGTTCCTGTCCTGCGTGTGTTGATCTTCACCCCCAGTCCGCAGAGGTCTGTCACCGTCTTGTAGGGTACCGCGACCTCCAAGCCTTTCCTCATCTCCGTTCGGTTTCCTATGACTTTCGACTTGAAATCTTCAGCAGTGCCGAAACCAACAGTCTTCTCCTTGTTGATTTCCATCCCCGTCAGGTCGCAGAACTCCAATGTCCCATTGACCGCAGCTTGTAGTGAGCCACGCAGCTTTGCCAGCAGGTATGCGTCGTCAGCGTAGGCTAGCACTTCGGCGTCTGGCGCGACTTGCTCGACTGCCCGCACCATGATGGACAACAGGGCGTTGAAAAAAAAAGAGAGAGAGATGAGATAAAAGGACGTTTCTTTTTTTTTTTTTTTTTTTTTTTTCAAATTCTGGAACGCCCCCCTTTGTCTCTACTTATAAGTAAAAAAAAAAAAATTATAACATGGTGGCGGTCAACCCTTGCGACAATGTGGTCATATACTGATGGTGAGAAGGACAAGCCTCCAACCGAGCCACAAGGTTCAGCGCAACAGGGTTGTGAGCATCGATGTCGTCCGCAATAAGATCGACGAGAGTGCAGATCGACGATTCTGTGAGCGAGACCCACAGGCGCTCATACGCCTCTTTCACAACAGACGGAGGCCACAACGGACTTTCCAGTGAAGCTGGGGGGGACACATCGTACACAAGCTGAGGAGGTGCCCCTGCCTCTATCGAGACAAGGTCCACCGCCCTTGCAACGGTACAGTACTTTCCTATCCGATCTGTGACCAATGCACGCGAGGCAAGGTTCGGACATAAATTCATTAGCTTCTCTGCGGTCCCCACTACCTTGCCTTGGATCACTGGATGTCTGATATCTGCGCTGCCTAGATTGCCAACAAACGCGAAACCTGTTGCAGCTCCTACAACGCTTTCATTTGCGTCTTTCCATCGGCTGACCAACCTTGTGACTAGGTCACCCGCCTTTCTTCTGTGTCCTTCATTCACGAACTTGATGATGAGCATGGTTTCCGTGTTTCTGTGTAGTACGCCGCCTGCTTCCCTGCACTCCTCCATTACTGCTACGAACCACAGTTTATGCCTCGCTTCGAAGGAATCAGGGCTGATAGGCTTCGCGTCCGTTAGGAAGCTTTGCAATTTCATCGATTTAACGCACACAATGCTCACTTTTTTGTAAGCCAATGGTTTCAACTGTACGACCTGTGTGTTATCTGTTCTTACCACATCGGGTTGCTCGAGGTGTTGCTCGGTCTTGACGGTGTCGGGGAGGTACATACTGGCCAGCTTGAAGTGAATAGTCAGCATTTCGCAGGCCCACTGCAGTTGGTATATTTCTCGAAACATGGAGTACCTCCCGCAGGTTTCCTGGTTCGCGCGTAAGAACGAAATCGCGCGCAGTTGGCAGGAAACATCGTCCAACCCCAACAGCGCAAGGTTGGTGACGAAGAACACAACAATGGCCCCCGCGACAAGGATGATGGCGGAGACACCCAACGACACCTCCACCGAGCTTGACACACCAGATAAAATATCGCTCGTCTCATGAGAAATCATAAAAACCAAATCGTTGAGATTCATCTGGCGGGTGAACATCTCGTCCTTCTTCACAGGTACGGAAGCCATAGGATGCGACGATGCAAGCACAACATTGTCCTCATCGTGCAAAATGCTAACCCGCAACGGGTTCACGCTTTTCTCCACAAGTCTCGACAGAAACTTCGAAAGGTTGTCCATGCTGACCCAAAACGCGAGCTCGCCGCTTATGTCGCCCGACTTGAAAGGTGATATCATCTGCACACCAGGAGGGTTAGACGATGTAATCCAATGCACACCGCCACCTCTCATCGTGCATTCAGTCGTCGCTGTATTGTTCAAACAACGATGGTGGAGGTAGGTAGTCTCCGTCGCAGTCCACTGGCATGACTCGGTAATATTGTCTTTTTGCGATTCTGAAAAGAGCATATCGCCCTTCATTGAATATTCAAGGAACGACCCTTCTGAGAAGCACACACTGAGCGTCTGTATAGCCCCGTAGTTGAGGGATTCCACAAAATCTGTTCGCCAGTAGTCGAGGTCCGTGCCCGCTGTGTCAGCATCCCGAAGCCATTTGTTGACAAGATACTCTGCTTTAAGGGAAGTGCTGTACATGTGCCTTCCCACGCTCTCGTTTGCACTGACCATCAGGAAGTCCAGGTAGCTTTCTTCCAGCGCGTCTACACTTTCCGTAAGGAACATAATCATGGCCGATATGCATGATACGCAACATATTATCATCACCACGGCGAACAGCAGGGACATCGCCAGCTTCAACGAAACAGCTCGCCCGTCTAGTTTCTCTTTCGTCTCCTCCATCTCCACCAAATCCCCCGTCGACCTTTTTTTTTTTGTGTTGTTTTTTTTTTTTTTTTGAAGAAAAAAAAAGGAGGGGGAAAGAAAAATGTTTTTCTTTCTTTCTTAAGGATATCTATTAGGAGGGAGGGACCATTGACAATTTTGGGAGGGGGGGGGGAAAGTTAAAACGAGAAATTATGTATATGAGTTTAAAGGAGGTCGTTGTGAGACGCCCCCACGCTGTTCTCGAAAATTAATGAAAGTATGGAAAAAAAAGAGGGGGGGGGGGAAATAAGCGAGGGGACGGAAACAGTTTTTTTTTTTAATTTATCGACAATAAGAGAAAAAAGAGGGGGGTACAAAAAAAAGATCTAAGAGTTTATGGATACGCTTCAAATCCTGCGCCTCTCTGCACCCTCCTTCTGCAGTATGGGGTATGATTTAAACATTTCATGTGTGCTGGGGGCATGACGGCGCCACCTGTCGGGTCTAGGACCAGCGGAAGTGCAGCCAGATGATTTCGAAGCTTCCTCTTCAAGCAGGCGACGCATTGCGTCTCGTTCAGTGACCGCAGGCAAGGCAAGCTGGTGGAGGGCCGCACAGTGCTGCTGTTGCTTGCTGGTTTCCCGCCTCTGCTCCTCGAGGTCCGCTTCTAATCGTTGTAGCTTCTTTTTGTACTCCTCTTCTTGCTGCTGAAGCCTTTCCTCCATGACGTCTTCCAGTCTTCTCACTGCCGCTTCTTTCTCTTCCGCCATCTGTACCACTTCCTCAGCGTGTCTCTCTCCCATCACCTCAGCCTCGTTCATAAGCTCACGCTTTTCTTCTGTATGCCGTGATTCGCTCGCAATAAGGTCATCAGTCAGCTTGCTGATCATCTGGTCTTTCTCGCCGCCTGTTTTTTCTAATGTTGCGGAGAGCTCTTTGAACTGCTCCTCAAGTTTCTCGATCGTTGCCTTTTGGTGTCGCATGACGCCTTTTGTCACTTCGTTCTGCGTGGCTTTCATGCTTTCAGAGTTGCTGAGCTTCAGCAACTCAACAGCGTCGTCGGTCTTCACGCTCTTCGTGGTTGCCGTGCCTTCGACAGATGTGAACAGGTCCTTCGATCTCTTGTCTCTTATCAGCATGTAGTCGAATGAATGGCGCCGCCTCCTCACAGGGTCTACGGGAAGATCTTCACTTTGCATTGCATGGCCCCCGCCGTGCCCTGCGCTCACTTTGTAGTGCTTGTTCAGTGTCGTGGTCTGCTCTTTCACCTTGTTTGCTGTTAAGATGTACCTCGACAGTGATGCCATCTTTCTCTTCATCTCCTCCGCTTCCTCATCGCGGGCCCTTATCTCATCCTTGTAGCCATCCTCTGCTATGTTCTTCTCCTTTTTCATCTCCCTGATGATTTCTTCGTTGGCTCTGCCCTGCAGGAACATGTCCTGTTGCATCTCCTTCATTGCCCCCTCGTACCTGTTCAGCACGGCTTTGTCGTTTTCGATCTTGATGGCCCGTGGTCTGTTATGCACCCTCTGGGCTGTTGAGGCAAAGCGAAGTGTTGCAACTGTTTCCTTGTCTTCGACAGGGTTGACGGTACAGATGATGGATGTGCTTGAGGTGCCGCCCAAGGCACCGCTCAGCATCCGTGTCAGTTTGGAGTCTCTGTATGGCACGTGGTCGCCTCTGCCTGCTGCAAGCACCTGCACGACACGCACCAGAGCAGTGAGGGACTTCCTGATATTCGACCCCTCACGCTCCTTGATCTGAGCCACACGCTCTTCACGTTCGTTCTTTGCAAGCCTGCCTGATATGGTTTGTTGGTCTTTGAGCTTGGAAAGCACGTCGGTGGGCGTGACTTCCATCACCTGGTAGTTGGCTTCGGACCCCGCAAGGTCAACGATGCTCAGCGTGCTGCACTTGATCTCTTTCGAGGCAAGGTCCCTGGTCTCGAACACCAGTTGGAACACAGAATGCGATCTGCTGGCATGTTCGTGGATGTTGTTCCTCCCCTGCGCCCTCCTCGCCTCACCTTCCTTAATGAGCGACAGGACATCGTCAAGGCAGCCGACGACGTGTTCTGTGGCGCCCAGGACCACAATACCCCTGTCAGGGTCCTCACCGGGTGTGAGGGTGACTCGTTTGGGGTTGAGAAGGTCTTTGATCTGCTCGTTATACACCTCAAGGAAGGAGACCCGAAGGAGGGAGACAGCCTCGTCGTAGGTTTTCATGTAGTTGAAGATGTCGACACATGCGAGGGGGATGATACCTGGCTGGCTGGGGGTTCCGAGGATGGTGTAGGTTTTGCCACTGTTGGTCTGGCCATAGGCGAAGACGCAGCCGTTGTAGCCTTGCAGAACACGCTGGACGGTGTGCCTTGCGGTGTCCTTGTAGACCGTCTCAGTGGTGGACATGGGGTCGTGCACTGCTGCGTAGTTGAAGGTCATGCCGCACTCGGCTCCTGCGTTTTTTGTGATGCTGCTTGCGTCCCACGCCCACTTCACATCGCTCCCGTCCATGATCGCCCTCCCATCCCTTGTCACGCCCATCACCTTCCCGCTCCTTCCCATCATGTCGACTGACCGCTCACCAGGGCGCAGCCTCACAGCTACACGCACAACTTCATTGATGCTCCCTTCGTACATTCCCCGTCCTGCTGGGGCCCATGCGTAGCGGCTGTCCTTTCGTGCACTCCGTGGGGTGCCTGGGGTGGCGCCGCGCCATGACATTTCTTTTTTGGTTTTCTTCTTTTTGTTTCGTTTAGTCTTTCGGGGGGGGGGGGGGGGGGGTGAAAGTAACCAGTCAACAAAAGATTTAAAAAAAATAACAGAATAATACACAACAAAAAAACGTTCTCTCCCACCATCTCTTCCCCCCCCCCCCCCCCCCCCCCCCTCAAAACCCGGGTGGCTTAGCCCAACTGCTTTCAAACGTCTTGCAATTGTAGTAGTACGCTTCCCCTGTGTCCTTGTCATGGTGCAGCGTCCAGGGGGAGACAGGCCTGCGCATTGAGGACAGATGCACATCTGGTGCGATCTCCCCACTCGGGAAGCTCACTATGTAGAGATCGTTGCCCATATACTCTAATATCTCTCCAGGGAACCACTTGTCGTAAAGAACTTCAACTGTAGTGCCGTCGTCGTAAAGTGCTATGTCTCTGCCCTCCGGGAGGGAATAGACATCTTCTTCTTTCTCCCTGCTTTTGCTCCTGCTGCCCAGCTCCTCTAAGTCATCAAAGACCACTTTTTTAACATCCCGAATCTCTCCAAATGTGCACGCTGCTGGCCACCCGCTTGGTTGCACCCACACCCCGCCCTCTGTGTCCACAACCTTTCCCTGCACCCATTCTCCAGCATACTTCACTTCCACTTTGTCACCTATCTTCGTGCCCATGTTACATCCTTTGAAGAGGGTTTTATTTATCATTGAAGAGGGAGAAAAGGGGGGAGGGAGTATAAATTGGCAACAAAAGAGACTGTTGCTCACACATTAGGGGGGGGGGGGGAGGGAGGGTTTGAATTTCTTTCTTTCAAATACTTTTTCTTTCGTATTTACTAAAAGTATTTCTTTTTTTTTTTAATCTAGAATGAATAGAATGTAATAGCATATACAGCGTGCAGTACTTCGAACTGAAGTACCTCCCCCCTTTTTCTTTTCCTTTTAAAACCCTTCCCAGATTGAAGGAGGGGAGGGGAGGGAGGGAGGGAATAAATAAAAACCACTAAAAAAAATAAAATACAGCATCGGTTTCACGCTCAAGACTCTAAAACAAAAAAAACAAAAAAACAAAAACAAAAAAATCATCTATTTCTTCTTGCTATTCCAGCAGCAGCACGTAGGGCGGTTGTTCTCACAGAGGGGTTGCAATGGACAAAACGAGGTTCTAGCTGTTCACGAGTCAGTCCGTAGTGCCCCACATAAGCAGCAACGAACTCAGAAACCTCATTTTTCCAAATACGCTTTGCGTTAACCTTAGAATAAGAGTGTATCGAGTCCCTATGGTGCTTAACATCAACACTTCGGGTCGCAATGCTTTCAGTGGAGAACGCCGTCCAAGAAGCAGATTTCAGCCAATCACGTGCTGATAACAAACCATTTTTCTCCAGCAGTGCTTCGCGTTCGGCTTGAGTTTGAGTTAGTTTCAGCTTGCCGGCTTCAACAAGCTGACAAACACGGAGAATCTTCATCTTCTGTTCATATGCATCAACAGATTTTTCAAGTATTTTCTTTTTACGCATCTCGTAGTACTGCAGCCTGTTGTCGACGAATTCCCGCACAACCTCTTCTGGTCCTGTGTACTCACGAAGGCAACCGTCCCAAGAAAACAGTTTGATGTGAGCTGTAATGTTCCGTTTCTCGATTAGTTTCAACAGCGCTTCGAAATTCTTCTTGTTTTTTGCCTCTTCTGCCAGCTGTGCTTTTTCGTGCTCGCCTTCCGCCTCGTCCCCTGTTGCCTTCACCACCTTCTTCTTCGGCATTGTCACCGTGAACTTCACCTCGCAGTCGGTACTGTCGTTGATGTAATCCATAATTTGTTTATTCCTCTGCAGCTCGTCCAAATCGTCTTTGAACTTCTCGGTCCACCGCCCGACGGGCAGTTCTGTGATCGTCACATCATTCTGGTTCATCTTGTACTCCCCCTTCGAGTACCCGCCATAGCAATATCCCGTCCTGTGGTTGTGATACCATGGTACTAAGTTCTGTAGCTCCGACGCAGCTTCTGTTTCTTTTGGTGGGTTGATCAGATCCAACACGTGACTGGCCACAGCGAGTGGATCGTATGACGGGACATATGTTGCGTGTCCTGTCCCGATGCCAAGTGCCCCGTTAAGGAGAACGACAGGTAGGATGGGGATGAAGAATACAGGCTCGAGCTCCTTTCCTTCGTCGACTTTCATTTCCAAGATGGGTTCGTCCTCCTCGCGGAAGAGCTTCCTTGCAAGAGGGCTGAGCCTTGTCGAGATGTACCTCGCGCTGGCATGGTCCGCCCCGCCGCCGAGACGCGTCCCGAACTGCCCCACCCCTTCCAGCAGTGGTGTGTTGTTCCCGCTCCCCACGTAGTCTTGCGATAGTTTGATGATGCAGTCGTGAAGCGACGCTTCCCCGTGGTGGTAGGCCGTCATCTCTGCTACAGCGCCTCCCAGCTGTGCCACTTTCATCTCCTTCTGCCCGCTCAGTTTCCGCCCGAAACATGTGTGCAATACCTTCCTGTGGCTCGGTTTGAGCCCGTCGATGCATGATGGAACCGCTCGTTCGTTGCTGTGGCGGAAGTAGCTTGCCAGGTCCGTCTCCACAAAGTCCGCCACTGCGACCTCCCCCTCGGACGTGTCGAGGGATCGGCCTTCGTACTTTTCAAGCCACCTCCGCCTGTCCTGCACACGGTCGTCGTCGAAGGCCAGTTTCAACATTTTTGTGTCCTTTTCATCGAACTCTTTGAAATTCACCAGAAGTGGACGTGATGTGCTGAACAGCTCTGAGAAGTACTCCTTCCCTTCCTTGCTCGTGCTCGTCCCCAGACCCTTGTAGTACTTCACCCGCCATGTTGCCGAGTCGGGTGCCTCTGCCTCCCATTTCTCATAGTCCTGCAAGCTGAAGAACCACTTCTCCTTGCCATCCTTAAATGTCTTCACGAGGGGCGTCACGATCTGCCGGATAAAGGGAAGCATTGTGCCGTTTTCTTGTGGGACACCTTTAGAGAGGAGGCTGCTCCAGTAGGTGTGAAGCCAGCTGACGAGGAGCCCCTTGATGTGTGAACCGTCGGCGTCCTGGTCGCACATGAGAGTAACGGAGCCGTACCTGAGGGTTTTGGCCTCTTCGAGGGTGGTGTATTTCCGCGACCTGTCCAGACCAAGGATCTTTGCGACATCGCTCAGGAGCTGGTTTGCCTTTTTTGACTTTGCTACGTTCATGATCTTTCCACGGAGGGGGAAGACGCCCCAGCGATCGCGGCCTACGATGTTGACCCCTGCCATGGCCAGCGACTTTGCCGAATCTCCCTCCGTGAGAATGAGGGTGCAGTCTCTGCTGTGCCTCGTGCCTGCGCTGTACGCGTCTTCGAGCTTGGGCAGCACAAACCGCTTTTTCTTTTGGTTTTTCTCTATTTTACTCCGCCGCTGGTTCTTCTTCTCCCACTCCGTGATGATCGCGTTCTTCAAATGCTTGTTTGTCACTATCTCTTCGATGAAGCTTTTCGGCACCGACAGCGAGTCGGTCAGCACCGCAGTTGAGGGATGAACCAGCCGGCCTTTGGTCTGCCCATCGAACTCAGGGTTCCCCACCTGACAGTTCACAAATATACTGATGTTGTCCTTTATGAAGGACACTGGGATGTCCACCTTGTCCATCGACTTGAGCATCTTTTGTATCCCCGTCGTGAGGATCCCAGTCACTGCAGCAATGTGCGTGCCTGTGAAGGTGTCGATGGAGTTCACGAAGCTGAGGTGGTTGCCAATACGCGCACCGACAGCGATCTCCCATGGGAGGCTGTTGACCTTGTCTTTGATGACCTTGTAGTGAAACCTTGAAGAAAACATATCGGAGTCTCTGTACTTCCTTAACACGTATTCCTCGAAGCTGCCGACAGGGATAAGCCTGTCGTTGAGGTAGACCTCGAGGCCCGAGCAGCAAGCGGAGATGTCAGCGACACGTCTGGAGAAGAGGGCGACGTGGTCCTCGTCGAGGGAGTCGAGCCCGAAGTAGTCGAGCAGCGGTGAGAAGCTTATCTTGGTGTACTCTTCTCCTTTGGGGTAGTCGGTGATCTCGGGTTCGGAACATTCCTTCATGGAATTCCGCCAAGTTTGCCGGTAGAGCTTGCGCCGTCTCGCGTCGCCGATTTCGACTGTGAACTCCTCGCTGAGGGCGTTCGTCGCCTTGGCCCCGATCCCGTTCCGCCCGCCTGTGATCCGAACCTCGCTGTCGTCGAAGTTCGAGCCGGCTTGGAACCGTCCGAAGACGAGCTCCGGGCAATATGCCTCGCAGTCCTTGTGCCATTCAACGTCGACGCACCGCCCGTTGTTGTAGATCGTGATCGTGTTTGTCTTGCTGTCGATGGTCACCTTCATGACGGTGGTGCGGTTCCTCCCCCGTGTTCGGTGGTAGTTGTCGGCTACGTTCACAAGGAGTTCGTCAAAGATCTTCGCGATCCCAGGGACGATGGTCACCTCGCGGTACTCCTGCTTCTTACGCACACCAACAGCCGTCCACGTTGAGAGCGTCTCCTTCCTAGTGCTCCCGATGTACATGTCCGGCCGCAAGAGGACATGCTCCTGCGGTGTTAACTCCTTGTAAATCTCTTCGACAGGTTTCTCAACAATAGCAAGCGTTGGCTTTATCACCTTCTTGGGCTGCTTGTGGAGTAGCACCGCACATCTTCGAAACATGCCTTCGTGCTTTCCTTAATTGAATGAGGAGGTGGAAAAAACGAGAAGAAAACTTAAAAGAAGAAACGTGGTGCGAAAGGGGGGATGGGAGAGGGAATCTAAAAAAAAGGGGGGGAGTGGGAGGAAAAATCAACGGCCGCATACTGTTGTGCACACAATAATTTTACAGCCCTGCGGACCGGGGAGGGAAGAAGAGTCTGTCGGTTCTGTCGGATAAAATTCATGAAGTTCCTCCTACAGGATAAATAACTTTCACCCATTCTTTCTCGAAAGGGGGAGGGGGGGGCTTACATACATTCTGTGATTTGACGAATGTAAAAAAAAAAAAAAAAAAAAAAAAAAAAGGAATATCGTGCTGTCTGGATTGATGAAAGCTGACAGGCGTGCGGTGATTCTAGCTATTACGATAGCTTTTTTTTTTTTTTTTTTTTTTTTTTTTTTTTTGCCAAGCAGTTGTTCTTTCAAACAAAAAAAAAAAAAAAACGAAAAACGGGGAGGAGGAGGTTGCAAAATTTCTTGTGTGAGAAGAAGAAAAAAAAAATATCAACAATCGAAGGAAAAAAAAAAGAAAAAAAAAAGGGGTGTCTAAAAGAAAAAAAAAAACTTCTTTTACCACGAAATACCTATAGTCGGGGGGAAAACAAGATATAATCTTTCCCCCCCTTTTTTTTTTGCACACTGAACTAAAAAAAAAAAAATTCAGATTTTCTACACATCAAAACCAGCAGCCCTCCTAATCTCAGGAGGGGCGTTGCAGTGGTTTAGGCGTTCCTCGAGATCGTCTGGTTCAGTTACGCAGACGTAGGTGGAAATGAAATCGAGAATGTCTTCCCTCCAAAACTGCCCCGATGAGGTCTCCTCAACCTCGGTAATCTGGTTGCTGATCTTCCGGAAACTCGTGTAGAACTCCTGTAATTTTTTCACGGACACATTCATAATGGAGGTTCTTTTGAGCCTGCTTTCAGCATCTGCGACACCTTTCTGAATCAGATACTCCACAATGTAATCCGCATCATCAGAGATGCTAACTTCTTTATTCACAAATGCTTCGGCAAAGTTTATAGAAGTCTCTAGTTTGTCCTTCGCAAGGTTGAGCTCTTCCAGCATAAGTCTCTTTCGCTGATTGTACGCTTCGCGTCTAATAGGCATGAACTCTGCGAATATTATTTCTGTTGCGTTGAAGAAGCATTTTATATCACCGTCGGCTGTGAAGGCTGTCATGTTGCTGCCGATTTTCTTCCGCAGTCTTTTTTCCAGAACTGCATCGACGTGGTGCCGGTACTTCGCGTTCACCTTGAGAACGAAGGACACGTCAACATCGGTGCAACGTGATTCGTAGCCATGTAGCAGGCTCTCGTCTGTCATTTTGTCCAGGAATTTTTTGAAGTTGTCGGTCCACTCTCCGATGGGAAGCTCGATCACCTCGATGCTCCCATCGTTGTTGTCCATGTGTGCTCCCATCGAAATGTTTCCTGTGCACAGCGGGTATTTATGCCCTTGGTACCATGGTAGCATCTCGTCTTTTTTTAGCGCTGTTGCGTTTATTTCCGCCGCCCTCTTCGCGTTGCTCTCGTTGCTGTCGATTATCTCTCTCCGTGCCATCTGGTGTATCTGTTTCATCGATATCTCGTCCTGCGTGTCGTTCTCCGCTGCGAGGATTCGGATCTTCTCAATCAGCTTTTCTTCGTATGCTTCCTCTGCCTTCTTCAAAGCAGCTCTCGCGTTGTCCAAGTCCGCCTGTTTCATCAACAGTGTCGCGCTTTCGCAACTGAACTCGATATGCTTCCACACGAAGCAAGCGATGGCCAACGGGTCGTGGGAGGGTATGTTAGTGGCGTGTCCTGTCCCGATGCCAAGTGCCCCGTTAAGGAGAACGACAGGTAGGATGGGGATGAAGAATACAGGCTCGAGCTCCTTTCCTTCGTCGACTTTCATGTCCAAGAGGAGTTCGTCCTCCTCGCGGAAGAGCTTCCTTGCAAGAGGGCTGAGCCTTGTCGAGATGTACCTCGCGCTGGCATGGTCCGCCCCGCCGCCGAGACGCGTCCCGAACTGCCCCACCCCTTCCAGCAGTGGTGTGTTGTTCCCGCTCCCCACGTAGTCTTGCGATAGTTTGATGATGCAGTCGTGAAGCGACGCTTCCCCGTGGTGGTAGGCCGTCATCTCTGCTACAGCGCCTCCCAGCTGTGCCACTTTCATCTCCTTCTGCCCGATTAACTTCCGCTTGAAACATGTGTGCAATACCTTCCTGTGGCTCGGTTTGAGCCCGTCGATGCATGATGGAATCGCTCGTTCGTTGCTGTGGCGGAAGTAGCTTGCCAGGTCCGTCTCCACAAAGTCCGCCACTGCGACCTCCCCCTCGGACGTGTCGAGGGATCGGCCTTCGTACTTTTCAAGCCACCTCCGCCTGTCCTGCACACGGTCGTCGTCGAAGGCCAGTTTCAACATTTTTGTGTCCTTTTCATCGAACTCTTTGAAATTCACCAGAAGTGGACGTGATGTGCTGAACAGCTCTGAGAAGTACTCCTTCCCTTCCTTGCTCGTGCTCGTCCCCAGACCCTTGTAGTACTTCACCCGCCATGCTTCTGAGTCTTCTGTCTCCTCTTCCCATTTCTCATAGTCCTGCAAGCTGAAGAACCAATGCTCTTGGTCCTTCTTGAAGACCTTCACGAGGGGTGTCACGATCTGCTTTAGGTAAGTGGATGAGGTGCCAGAGTCAGGGCCCATGAAGCCCTTTTCCAATAAGATTGGCCAGTAGGTGTGAAGCCAGTTGACGAGGAGCCCCTTGATGTGTGAGCCGTCGGCGTCCTGGTCGCACATGAGGCACACAGACCCGTAGCGCAGTGTGGAGAGCTCCTCTGAGCTCTCGTATGTGTATTCCTTGTTGAGACCAAGGACAGTCTGCACCTGTGCAAGCAGCTTGTTTGTTTCTGTTCTCCTTATGTTAGCCTTGCTGACATTCATAATCTTGCCACGGAGGGGGAAGACACCCCAGTGGTCACGGCCCACAACACTGATGCCTGCCATGGCTAGAGATTTCGCCGAGTCACCTTCTGTAAGCATCAATGTGCACTCCCCACTCTGCGCAGTCCCTGCCATATTCGCATCCTCCAGCTTAGGAATGCTGATCTTCTTCGCCCTTTTTTTCGCTGCGGTCGCATTCTTCAGTGAGAGCCTGGCCTCCCATATCTCGATGATGGGCTGCACGATGCTTTCGCTCTGACAGATTTTGTCGAGGAACTCATCGTCAAGAATTATGTTGTTGAGGATCCACTTCGTGAAGGGGAAGGTGAGACGCTCCTTTGTCTGTCCATCGAACTCAGGATTCCCTACTAGACAATTCACAAAAATGCTGATGTTCTCCTTTAGAATGGATTTTGTAATGTAGTAGTTGTAGTTCTCTATAATGTGTTTGTCGAGGGCATTCACCACTATGTGCATGATGGCATCCACGTGGGTGCCACCGTTGCAGGTGTCGATGGAGTTCACGAAGCTGAGGTGGTTGCACACACGCGTCCCAACAGCGATCTCCCAAAGCAGGTTGTTTTGCTTGTCGCATGTCGTCATAAAAAAAAACTCGTTCGACAACCTGTCCTCCTCCTCAAGGTCGAAGTGCGGCATTACAATGGAGTCGTATTTCAACTGCACGTATTCCTCGAAGCTGCCGACAGGGATAAGCCTGTCGTTGAGGTAGACCTCGAGGCCCGAGCAGCAAGCGGAGATGTCAGCGACACGTCTGGAGAAGAGGGCGACGTGGTCCTCGTCGAGGGAGTCGAGCCCGAAGTAGTCGAGCAGCGGTGAGAAGCTTATCTTGGTGTACTCTTCTCCTTTGGGGTAGTCGGTGATCTCGGGTTCGGAACATTCCTTCATGGAATTCCGCCAAGTTTGCCGGTAGAGCTTGCGCCGTCTCGCGTCGCCGATTTCGACTGTGAACTCCTCGCTGAGGGCGTTCGTCGCCTTGGCCCCGATCCCGTTCCGCCCGCCTGTGATCCGAACCTCGCTGTCGTCGAAGTTCGAGCCGGCTTGGAACCGTCCGAAGACGAGCTCCGGGCAATATGCCTCGCAGTCCTTGTGCCATTCAACGTCGACGCACCGCCCGTTGTTGTAGATCGTGATCGTGTTTGTCTTGCAGTCGATGGTCACCTTCATGACGGTGGTGGCCCACTCCTTGCCTACAGTCCGGTGGTAGTTGTCGGCTACGTTCACAAGCATTTCGTCAAAGATTTTTGCAAAACCGGGGATGATCTCGATTTCTCTTGACTGCTGTTCCATCCCTGACTTGTCCGCCACCCATGCGATCACGACTTCCTTCCTTGAGCTCCCGATGTACATGTCCGGCCGCAAGAGGACATGCTCCTGCGGTGTCACAGTTCTGTACTTTTGCTCAACAGAAATATCAGAGAACCATCGCCTCACCGTCACCCCACTTCGTTTTGCGCCCCTTCTTGCTGCAACGCAACAAAGTCGAGGCAGCATATTATTTTTATTTGTATGCCTGTTTTTTTTTTTTTTTTTTTTTTTTTGTTGTTGTTGCCCGCACTTCAGGAAAAAAAAGAAGGAAAAAAAAACAGCAAAGGAATACATAACAGAGGGGAATGGCGTCAAAAAGTCATTCCATCTAAAGAACTTCCTGGCGTGCACGGACCTCGCTAAAAAAAAAAAGCAGGCAAAGGCTCCTTAAGGAAGAATTGAATTCTCGGGAACAATGTAGTTACGCCTTTGAGATGGGGAGAAAAAAAAAGTGCTGAACTATTCGCCTCGCATCTTAGGCGCCTGAGGCAAAAATACGCGGGAAAAAAAAATCCCTGATTGAAAAGATTTTTGACGCCTTCCCCAGAAGGTGAAAAAAAAAAAAAAAGAAATTCTGAAAGAAAGAGGCGAGCGGGGAGGAGGGAAAGGAGGGAAAAAAAAAAAGTGCTTAGAGAGTGAAAATAATTTCTTTAAACCTTTTATAAAAAGACCTTTCAGAAGATCGAGGGTCACCCCCCCAATATCCCAGCACAACACCGCCTTGGTTTTCCTTCAACTTTCCCCCTCTTTTCTATTAATCCATCCCCCCCCCCCCCCCCCTCCTTTTTTTTAAACGTAGGTTTTCCCTTTCCTTAAAAGAAAAAGACGGGGGGGAAAAAAAGATACAAAGAGGAAAGCCGAAGGAGACCCTTTTCTTTTTTATTTTGTTGGACATTGCCCTGGGATGGGGTAAAGGGGGGGGAGGAACACTTCAAAAACAGTGATGACAAAAAAGGGGTAGAAAGGGGGGGGGGGGGGGGGAGGGGGGGAGATACAAGTACTAGGGAGAAAATCTAGACAATTAAAAACAAATCTCCCTTTTTTTTTTCTCTTCTTCTTCCCCCCTTTACTCTTTCGTTTCGTCTCCGGTTAAAGTACAATGATAGGTCACACCATCAGTCAGGAATGTATAGATAGGACGGTGCACAGGTATAGTAGTGACAGCATTGCGCAAAGAAAGGGAAGTGGTAGGAGGAACAGACCAATTTGAGCGGATAGCAGAGAACAAATCGAAGGACCGTGCTGGGGGGACCACAATGTCTATGGGTTCCATACCAGTCCTCCCTGTCACCGTGATGGTAATCTCTCTGAAGAGCTCGTACGAACCGCCGGCCTCCACAGCAGCATATTCCATCCAAGCATGCTTCACCTTCTCCCCAGCCCCATCACATGCCACCACTGTACTTCCATCAGGCCCCATCAGCACCCAGCCTTCTGAGCAACCGACTGCTCGCTTAACTCTATCGCACACAACACGGTGCCCTTCACCAGGCGCCACATATATGTCCATCTCTCTGTCTCCGTCGATGACCTTTACCAGTTTGTCGGGGAACTTTATACAATAATACCCGAGGTTTCGAACCTTTTTTTTTTTAATTTTTATTTTAAAGTTTTTCGTTCCGTTTATTGTTCCATACTGCGGTGAATGACAACGCTTGCAAGTCCAGGCATGGGCCTTCGATGTCAGGGCCTGACACGATCGCGAGACCCCCGTAGTTCACATCCTTTTATTTTCATTTAGGAAAACAGAAAAATGTGTGAAAAAGCCATACCGCAACAGGGTTGTGAGACGGAGTGTCCCACGATCGGGACGGGAGTTGCATCTGCACCCACGCCTCGCTGATGGCGAGGGAAGGGTTCACCGTGACGACCTTCCAAAGCTCCAAGGCGCGGATGTGAGGGGGAACGATCATCTCCTGCTTGATGCCCCTGCCCCGCGGGGTGATGCGCGGGTCCAGCACAACGGTGATATTCTTGTTCGCCTCCCGCATAACGTAGTTCCCGCCGTCTTTGAGGGAGTCCCAGTGCAGTTTAACCTGTTTCTTCTCAGCGTCTGCTTCAAGGTAGGTGACCCATGCTGGGCTCAGCCCGCAATTTCCGTTCTTCTTGATGGTGTGGAGGACATCTGCCTGAGTGTCAAACTTGTTGATGGTGATTTCTATGGTACGTTCCACCTCAGCGTGGATGGTCACGTGTATCTTTTTAGGTTTAAAGACCACATCGTAGATGCCCCGCGGAACTGTTGCCATCCACATCGAAGTGGCGCATGTAATGGCGCTCCCTGTCCGCCTGCAGCGGAGGTACGCACCAAGACTTCCGTCCGAGAGCTTGCAGCTTTTTTTCAACCTGAACACTTTGCATATTTCGCCCATGAGGCCTGTGTTGTTCATGCCGGGGGGGATGGCGATGTCAGCGTCCGCCTTGCCTCTGCACGAGATTGTGACGGGTTTTGCCGGCACGAAGACGATCACTTTCCCTTCCTTCTCGCTTCCATCGTAAGCCTTGTATATCGAGTCTTGTTGAACACCAGGACACATTTCTTTGTTCTCGAATCGTACCGTGTAACCGTAGTCGTGGAAGGACATGACCCGTGCTTTGTAGAAGCCGTCCGTCTCGTCTCCTTCATCGTACAGAACTTCGACGGCCTCGTCGACGCTCCACTTCTCCTTTCGGACATACAGTTTGCATTTTTTCGCTGTTTGGTTGAACGCTTTACATGCCTCGGCTAGAGCGTTGTTCCTGTGCACCATCTCTGAGACTCCTCTGTCCCGGTCGTCCATGAAGACCTGCATCAGATCTGCTTCCTCTAGTTCGTAACGTTCGTTGTGTTTCAACGCCTTCCATGTTGGCGTCACCCCTTTAAAGGTATGCTTGATGTTGTGCACATCAGTCATATTCGTGTCGATCACAAGCTTTATCCGCGTCAGCACATCAGTGCTTGTCCACCCTGGAAAGATGTTCATCTTTTGCTCCTTCCCGTCGTACGCCACCACGATGGACTTCGCGCGTAGCGCAAGGTCCACCACAACCCCGTCAGTCACGGAGGTCACCTCGTTTCCGTCCTTGTCAGTGAGATACAGTCTGCCCTCGTACTCAGAAGGATCTGGGAGAAGCAGGTCTGCGGATTTATTGATCACCTCTTCCACTTCCGCGGAGAACGGGACTCTTATCACGAATTTCTTGCATGCTAATGGGCATGCTCGTGGCCAATCGATGACACGCCTGTCTCCATGAACCTCGACTGTCTTTTCAAGCCCTACTGCATGGTAGACACCTTCGTTTGTTAGATCGCTGTACTTTGGGGCTTCTAAGAGCTCACCGTTTGCAGCGTTGCGGAGCCCCCAGTAGTCGGGTGGGAGGTTCAGCGTTGACGACACGATTGCCATGAGCTCCGCCTGGTCGTGGCACGGTGAGACCTGCACCTCGCCTGTCTTGTCGCCATGCTTCACGGTGACGTGCTTCCCCTTGATGATCATCATGAAGGAGTCGGAGGTGTGTGGGTGGTAGCGCTCCGTGACGGAGTTCCCTATGTCGTTGATGACCTTGTAAGAGGTCGCTGGAGAGAAGCTGATGGGGACGTGCCAGAAAGGGGAAGCCCCGGTGACACGAAGACCCGCACAGGGACCATTAGTGGGGAGTTCTGTGTTGGTGATGGAGTAGGTGCGTTTGCCTTGCCCGCCGCAGAGGGTCGTAGCGGTGTAGAATCGTATGCCACTGTGGCCTCCGTCCTGCTGAACGTTGGCGTTGTTGACAATCGCCCCACGTTTCTTCTGCTGCAGCGATTCGATTAAGGGATTCACCGCTGCAAGGGGTGATGTGTACCCAGGTGACGAGGCCCTGCCGGATAACGCAGCATCGAAGGCGCTTGCAGGCATTGTTTCCGTCTCGGTGCCTGGAGAGTGGGGGTCTCGTTTGTCATCCTCGCTGCTGCTGCTGCTGCTGTCATCGTCGTCTGGTTTTGGTGTTGGTTCCCCTTCTTCCTTCTTCTCGTCGTTGGGTCTCTCTTCTTCGTCTTTTTCTTCTTCTTTTTTTTTTTCTTCCTCTTCCTTTTCTTTTTCCCTTTCTTTTCGTTTTTTTTCCTCCTCGGCCGCGGCTGCCTCCCGCTGCTTTATCGCCTCATCCTTTTTTTTTTGCTCGTCCTTCTGCTCGCCTGCTGAGCAGCAACATCCCATTTACCACCCCCTTCCTTCCAGAAATTCAAAAAAAAAAAAGGAAACGAGAAAAAAGAAAAACAGCACGATATCGAAACGGTAAATAAAAAAAACAACCCTCCCCCCACCCGCCTGCCCTTACTCTTCAGGGTAAGGCAACGCTTCGAACTCGTCTTCTGGAATGCCCATGGCTGCAAGCTGTCCCTCGAGAGCATCCTCGAAGTCTTCCTGGTGTTCCTCAGCAGGGGTTTTCTCTTTTTCCTTTTCTCTTTCTTCCTCCTCCTCCTCCTCTTCCTCCAGGATATCAGCATATTCTCCACACATCAGGCGGACGGGTGCTTGAAGAAGCATCTTGCGGTGAACGGCGTCTGATGCAGTGTCGCGAATGATGGCAGCGAACACCAAAACGGACTCCTTGTATATAGACAGAAGGAGCTCAGAACACGTGGCATCTCCAACACGGAAGGAGGAGGTGGACACGGTAACAGGCGCGCTGTCCTCGGAGATGAGATCGTTGTCGGAAACGCCAAGCGAAACGTTGGCAAGCAGAGGCAGTTCCATGCCACGGTGCTTCACAAGTACCTCCACGGCGGTCACTGCGAGTACCGGGGTGACGGGGGAGCTGCCTGCGTTGACCGTCACGTTCGCCACGCATGTAGCATTGCTGCCAAAGACAATTGGGATCGGAGCGCTGCCTGCAGGTTTTTTTTATCTTTATTTTTTTATTTTTTTTTTTTTGCTGTGTACCGTTTCTGATAACACCCGAAAGGTCTTCAACCGCGTTACACGTTGCGTTGCTCTGTATCACGTAACTGCTCTTGCACGTTGTCTCGATCGTTCCCGGGAAGTACGAACGGATGGTCAACGGCGCCTTAAAAATTTTTTTTTCTTTACGGGGAAAAAAAAAAAAAAAAAAAAAAAAAATACCATTCTGGAGTTCCAAATTTCAAGCGCGGCGCCGCTTTTCCGTGTGATGCGGATGCTCCGTACAAGCATCGATACTTCTTTCTCGTTCCCTGCAGGGTTTGCGGCGAAGGCGAGGGTGTTCATGTGCTTGCCCGACGCAGGGGTAAGGTCGAACTTTCTGGTGTAGAACTTGCCGTTGGCGAGGCCGTTCAGGGTGGTCTTCTCGCAGTGGTTGATGTAACCGTTCTGGTCCTTGATGGAGTCTTCGTCGCGCAAACGCCAGTTTGACATAACAGCTTCTAGATCGACGTTAGCGTGGGTGGAACTCTCTGTCCACATTATTTCGTACTCGAAAACATCTCCTTCTGTAGCGACGTGGCCGGGGAAGTCATCGGCGTTGCCGTAGATCTTGTCAGTTTCCTCGTCAAGTTTGAACGTAACCTCCATTAGCGCGCCGTCTCCGCATGGCTTCGTGTCAGCGACGGTTTGCGAGTACGCCGGGTAGACGTTGTCCGTTTTTTTGTCCTCTACTATCTTTATGCTCTGTTTCCTCCCCGAAACAACCAGCGCACCCAACAGGATAAAGATTTTTGGAAACATTTTTTTTTTTTTGTTTGCCTTTTTTTTTTTTTTTTTTTTTTTTTTTTGGGGAAATGAGAAAAAAAAAAAAAAAAAAACCCATTTTTTTTTTTTATTTCACTCTTCAGAAATTACTTCACGCACTGGGGGGCCCATTACTTCACGCTAAATCTCATTACTTCACGGTGAAATAATGGCCTGTTTTCCGTGAAGTAATAGGGGGTTTCCGTTAAATAATATGCCTCGGTAGGCCAATTTTTGCCTCGGTTCGGTTCCCAGTGGGGCTACCTCTCAGTTTGCTATTTCCCCCAGGTTCAGCTCAATTGGCCAACTTTTGCCTCGGCTCAGTTCCAAGTTGGACTACTTTTTCCTCCCAATTTGCCCACTTTTGGCTAGGCCTTGTTCCCAGTTTCTGTGGGTAACTCTTCTGTGGGTAAGGGTAACTTAGTCAGCTTACCCAAGCACCCCAAAAGACTTCAAAATACCGAAGCAACAGAAAAAAAGGAGCCAGCGGCCGCGCTAGGTATGGGAAGGCCTGATTAGAGATGGTGACAGTGGCAATGCCAGCGACAGCGGCAGCTCTTAGTCAACAAAAGGAGGAAAAACAACTTGTATTGTAACCTTTGTAACCCCTCTCTTGTTGTACCCCTTGTCACCCTGTTGTGCCCCTCGTGGTGAAGTAATTTCAGAGTGTCGTGAAATAAAACCACTTACCTACCGCCAAGTAATGCTTTACCGACCTCGAGGTAACGGTAAAGTCATTACTTGTTGGCAGTAAATAGCTATTTTTTTTTTTTTTTTTTTTTTTTTTTACTTGGCCTTCATTTTCCAAGAATCAAACCCGAACATCTCGTCCGAGCTGTCGTCGGAACTTGAATCGGAGTCGGCGGGGGTTTTAGACGGTGTCTTTTGCTTCTGGATTAGTTTGTCGCGGAGGCACTTGATGCTGTGGGTATTTTTTTTTCTTTTTTCTTCCAAAAATTAAAAATAAAAGAAAATACCTTGAAATCCTTTGAGCGTTTTCTTCCGCGGCGATACAGGCGTCGCGGTCGTTGGCTTCCCTCCACTCTGATTCGTTGACTTCCGTTCTGTCGAGGTTCTTCTCTTCCATTTCAACAAGTTCCTGTTGCATTCTGATGAACTCCATGTCGATCTCCCGTTTCGATTTTGCCCCGCCGGCTGCGTTGTTGCTATCGCTGACCGCGCCTTCAAAAATCTGCTTCTGTTTGTGAAGAGAGGGAGTTGCTTCATAAGCAGCTTGGAGCTCGTCTTCGTCCGACGACTCTGGTTCAATGAGGGATTCAAAGAAGCCTATTTTCGACAGTGCTTTCCGAATGGCTATTTCCCTCCGCATAGCTGGAGTCCGTCTTTTGATCACAACCTTCCTCTCGGGCTCGTCTTTCACGGTCACCTCTTCTTTTATCTTCGCTTTCTTCTCACCGAAAAGCAGGTTTCCCTCCCCGATTTTGTGCATTTGAGCCTCCATTCTCTTCCGTTTGGCTTCGGACAAGGCGGTGCTGGCTTTTCTCTCGGCCCTTCTCACCTCCATCATTTGCTTTAACTTACCATCTGACATTCTTTTTTTTTCCCCCTCTCTTTTTTTTTTCTCCCTCCTCCTTCATGACAGGTTACCGGCAGCAAGGAAAAAAAAAAAAAAAAAAAAAAATACTGCAGAAAAAAACCGATGACATAGCTCTAGCGGGTTCTTTTCCTAATAGAATCGTGGGTTAAGAGGCTTTATCGTGGGTTTTACAGTAAAAATAAATACAGTTTTTTTTTTTTTTTTTTTTCATCCGGTTGTTTTCTTTTTTGGCGTCATATAATGTTTCTAAAGGGAGAGGGGGCACGGACGCCCCCCCCCCTCAAATGAAGTGCAAAAAAAAGCATTTTTTTTTTCCGACGGCTAAAAAAGAAAAGTTTATTTTTAATTTCTGAAGACTCTCAAAAAGAAAAATAGAAATTAAAAAACAAAAAGAAAAGAAGAGGGGGGAGGGGTGTGGAAACCCCTCCCTTCTTTTCTTTTTTCTTTTTTCTCTCTCTTTTTTTTCTTTCTTGCCTGGTGTCTTAGAAGTTGCAATTAGAGTAAAAAAAGGGGGGGAAGAAGAAAAAAAAAAAAAAAAGGCCAGCACCGAATATATATATATATATATACTGTAAAACGAATAATGTCGGACGGAAAAATTCTCGGACAGAAAAACTCCCGGACGGAAAAACTCCCGGACACCAAAAAAACCCGGACATTTTTCCGTCCGGAGTTTTTCTGGGAAGAAGTTT
>OZ025715.1:231392-350420 GCA_964019335.1 Diplonema japonicum | reverse complement strand
GGGGGTTTGGGTGGTTTGTGGGCACTTTTGGGGTGGTTAGAGTTTTTTTAAGGGCCCAAAATGCCCTTGGCGAAGAAACTGAAAAATGGCAAAAAAACGACCCCCTTATGACCCCCTAGGCATAGTGGTGAACCGACTCGCATTCTCGCACAAAAAAAGTCTGAGCCGAAATTCTCGCAAAACGACTCGCATTCTCGCACACTCTCGCGAGAATTTCTTTTGGCTGAAACTTCAACAGGGAAAGCCAGATGCCTGAGTGTCAAAATCTTCGAAGGACCTCAACAGGCAGTGCTTTGCCCCGTGGTGGGGCAGGAGTTCATAGACGGGTGGGCGATGTCGTGTTTGGTCGCAGGCACCACCAACCACCAAGCAGCAAACACGCATCCCATTGGTGGAGCTCGCGCATGAAGATACCGACACCAGACACGCTGCTGGCAAAGGGGCCCGGATTCGAGAAGGAGACAAGTGCTCGAGAAGAGTGAAGCAAAGCATCGAAAAGACCCTGTTGCCGTTAAGCACAGACGCCACCAGTGCTAAACATTTCTGGGCTGGTCGGATACTCAGAGGAGCCCCTCCTCCTCCACCTGGACATCAAGGATGGTGAACCACACACGGGGGCGGACGTGAACGCACTGATCGCGTTAGTTCGGGAGGAGTATGAAGGTCGAGGGGGGGGTTATTTTCCTGTTCGTCACCCTTGTTGACACATAATTATAAAATATAGCGCGCATTCGACGACACTGATCAAGCGACTGGCACCTTCCGAAGAAGGGCCTCCCACGTCTGCCGGGTTGAGCAGAGGATTCTCCAGCAAATGCAGATACAGCATGCGTGCTCCGGTTTCACCCAAATGCATTTCAGTCAGCCTCAGCACGTACATATGCGCACTCTCGCTCTCCAGTCTTTGGAACATGTCCTGGACGTACACACCCCATTCGTCGCATCGTTCGCTGGGATCTCTTTTGTGCGATAGGCGCTTCGAGGTCGATTGCTTCCCCCCCATCCCCATCCTATGTGGAGCACGTCTCGGATTCTCCAAGACTAAACGCGTCACCGCTGTCGTCTTTGACATCAGGTCTTGCCCGCGAGTTTCGACAAGTTTTTTTTTTTTTTTTTTTTTTTTTTTTTTTTTTTTTTTTTTTGCGATGTTTGCTCCAGAAGTATTCATCCATCGAAGTGGTTGCACTTACAAAGCTTTACCAGAGCTCCGCCCATTAGGTGCTTTCTTCTCAAGAATCATTATACCCCCTTCGAGGTAACGAATGCGTAACACGCACCGCCACCCGTAGGGTTCGCTCTCTAGTGGTTTCGACAAGATATTTAACTGTCTAGAGATGTCCGTAGTTTGCTGCTTCATGAAGCGGTGTCTCACCGGTGTCGTCCACGACACCAGGTTCTTGCCCGTGAGTTTCGATTAGTTTTTTTTTTTTTTTTTTTTTTTTTTTTTTTGTGTATGAGACGGAAAGAGTGCGTGATGCCGCACCTCTCCTGGCTGATTGGAATTTTTTTTAAAAAAAAAGGGGGGGGAGAAAACCCATACTTTTCGATGAGATATTTAACTGTCTCGAGTTGTCCGGTGCATGCTGCTTCATGAAGCGGCGTCTGACCGTAGTTATCTTTGACACCAGGGTCTTGCCCGTGAGTTTCGACGAGTTTTTTTTTTTTTTTTGTGTATGAGACGGAAAGAGTGCGTGATGCCGCACCTCTCCTGTTTCGACGAGATATTTAACTGGAAGAACGTATCGCAGATGCTTAGTGACGAACAGGCAGCAAACTGCACGGGCTCAGAATCTTGGTTACCAGGGGCACCATGGCTGGGGTTGAGTTGCACACCGCACGCATTAAGGACACGACGCGGAACGCAGAAGAAGCTACAACTAGGCCGAGGCGCGCCCCCTGTAATCAAGTAGACGATACTTGTGCAGGGCGCCCTGCCACATACTGCAGGCACCCTTAAATAGTCTCTTTTTTTTTTTTTTTTTTTGTACACTTCACATCTTTAAAACCCGGTTCAGGACACGAAGAATTGCTATTTTTTCTGTCCACTCCCTACGCACGTAGGGGCTACTCTCTAGACCGGTATTCGCCTCCCCGGCAACCCGCCACATCCTTGAAAGGCAACTGTACAACTATTGTGTCCTTACCAACTCGGTTGAGGGTTTTATACCTAAGGTACCGAGGAGGATGAGCGAGGGGCCGAAGGCCACACCACAGAAACGTTCGATCAAAAGATAGGTTGAAGAGACTCCATCTCTCTTTTTTTTCTCTTCTTCTTTCAAAACAACGGCAATTTTGGAAAGATTCCAGGGATTGAACCTTGCGTGGTCGCAAGGGGAAAAATGCCTTAGGCTTCCCAAAATACCACTCGAGGCACCTTGCCACGAGATGTAAGGGGTGACCACATCCCCTCTGTGGGTGTGCGTCAGCGAGAGCTGCCCTGAAACAGGGGATACCACGTTTTTCTCTCTCAGTGAGCACCACCGCACACCGAAACTTATCAGGTTTTTAGTTTTCTCTCTTTTTAAACAACGTTTTTGTTCATTCTTTTTTTTATAGTAGGAGTACCAAGACAACTGGGCAAGCTTTCTGTGTCTCGAGACACCTCCAACCCACCAAGTGGGAGCGACCTAGTAAGCAAGTCGAAAAAGATCCCCCCTTTCTGAGTTCCAACCCCTCAGGGAAATGAACGCTTTTTATTGGGTATAATACACCATTAATATTGTTCGTCGGTTTCCATGGAACCACCATAACCCACAGCACAACACAGCACAGTTCACCACCTGCACAATAACATGAATAACTGGGGTCACTTCTCCCAACGGCAGCAATAAGGTGGCCCTAGCAAGTCACAAGCGGCTCTGAACAGCCACCCGTATTTCCGCCCATATACGGGATATCACAATACCCACAGGACACCCATACTCTGCCCGCACATATAACAGTGACCTCCGGACATAAAGCTGTGAAGAATCCCAACGAGGCTCCTCAGGAGGACGCATCGCAACACCATACCAGGTCTGTCGGAAATAAACACGTTTTTGAACTGGGGAGTCACAAGGAATTTCTTTTATGGCTACGCCGCAGTATCCTTTATCTTCTTTTAATCGCGTTATGGGGGCTTTATTCTTTTCGTCAGTTTGGTCTGCTCGCGGACTAAGAAGCAGCGCGAATGCCCTGTCCCGACATGTATGTAACAGTCTCGAGGATTGTTCTCAGCTGCTAGAACCACAGGTGTTCGACCGCCGTTGTCTTTGACACAACATTTTTGCCGGCGAGTTTCGACGAGATATTTAACCGTCTTAAGGTGTCCGTTCCCAGCTTCAAGATGAACTGGTGTCATGGGGAAAAAAAGATTCGGCCTGAACGTTCCCACCCGTCTTCTCTCCGCAAGTTTACATACAGGGCACAACATGACTCGCATTTTCTTTTTTTTTTTTTAAAATCAGACACATCCTGCTGGCTTGCCAAGCCCACCTCTCTCCCCTCCGTCTGTTGAGAGAGGCAACCAGATGTGCTTTTTGTTCCATCAAATATAACACGAAGAACTGGACACTACACAGGCAGCACAATCATACTTTGACGTCGATGAAGACAGCGAGTCGGATTGAAATGTTGTTTTATTTCCCCAGGGCGCTACCAACACTGGCCTCGTTTGTCTCTTAAAGGAGGCCGGTGTTGGTGGCGCCCTGCACAAGAACTGTCTACTTGATTACAGGGGGCGCACCGCGGCCGAGTTGTAGCTTCTTCTGCGTTCCGTGTCGTGTCCTTAATGCGTGGTGTACAGCTCAACAACCCCAGCCGGGGTAACTAAGATTCGGCGCTCATGCAGTTTGCTGCCTGTCGTCATTGGTATACGTTCTTCTGTTTTCGATTGTTATATATCGTTCGCTGGGATCTCTTTTGTGCGACAGGCGCTTCGAGGTCGATTGCTTCCCCCCCATCCCCCCATTCTATGTGGAGCACTGCGGGTGGAAAGAAGAAGAACAAGAAAAAAATGAGGGAAGAGAGTGCATGACTTTCATGGACACTGAAAAAGATAACTGAGGGGTGGTGCAAAAAAAAAAAAAAAAAAAAAAAAAAAAAAAAAAAAAAAGGAAAAAACAACGTACACGGTAACCAAATAACTTTTTTCCACCGTCGCCTTAAACCTCCAACTTTTTTTCCACCATCCACGGTAACCACAACTTTTTTTTCCACTTTTTACTGTAACCACCAACAATTTCCCTTATGCAACCACTAACTTTTTTTCACCGTCCACGGTAACCTCCGACATTTCTATGCCTCATTGGGGTTTGGTACGAAATGTAGCAAGGGGGGCAAAACATGATGTCATCGCAAAAGAAAAGGGAAAAAGACCTTTTAAGAGAAATGGGTGACTACCCTGAAGGCTGGGACTTCAACTGGGACAGCACTTCGAAGAGTGATTGTGGCTGTGGCGCAGTTGAGTAATGAGGGTTCTGCACTTATTTTTCCCTTCTGTCTCACTTCGCTTCCAATTCTTGGTGTCTTTCCGAGCCCTGGTTGTGCCTGCACGTTTTTCCCAAGTGCACACAGACCTCCACCGTGGACGTTGGAAAAAAAAGTTGTGGGTTACCGTGGACGGTGGAAAAAAAGTTCTTACTTACATGGTTTAGTGGAAATAAAAATAGGTTACCGTGGAGAGTGGAAAATTCTTACAAAAAACCATTTGAGTGGAAAAAAAGTTGTAGGTTACCGTGGAGAGTGGAAAAAAAGTTGTGGGTTACCGTAAACAGTGGTGGAAATTCTGCTTACAGACTTGAGTGGAAAAAAGTTATTTGGTTACCGTGGACGTTGCTTTTCTCAAAAAAAAAAAAGAAATCGATAAAACTTCAGTGTGCATGGGGGTGCTCACTGTTCAGGAAATTCTTTTTATAACATTTGAGCTCAAGATCATCAAAAATAAAAACATCAAATGCCGAAAACGAAGAAGGAAGAGAGTCTTCTACCCGAAATAAGCAAAACACAGTACCTGAAAACATGGGCTGACTTTCGTGGGAAAAAGACGAAGGACCGACTGAAGATGACATTCTCGCTCATCTTAGGAAGCTGAAGAAAAAACGGCGCTGCCCCTTCTTCTCTTTGAACCACTCCCAGATAAGGTAAGGAAAAGTGCAACCAGAAGGTTGGGGAATGGGACCGTGTCAAACTTTTTTGCAAGCGTGCTGAAGAACAAGGGCCCCTGAAGACGAAAGCATCCACTTTCGAACGGGGGGATCTCGAGGAGCTCATGTCTATGGAGTGACCTGGTCTGGGCCGCTGAACTGCTTCTTGCTGTACCGTGCTTTGTTTGTATGCGGTTTCTTCGGGGGTCTTCGTGTAACGGAGAACTATTTCCTGGAAAGGTGCAATGTCACAGGTCAACAGGGTTGTCTGGGGGATTAAAAATGTGTAGGGTCACCGCACTTCTGCCTGAATCAGCTGAAAATAGGCCGTTTTTCATAATTTGATAGCTATTATTGACAGTTGATAGCTCATAATTTGGTTTTGGGATTTTGGCCACTTTCTCGGTCACTCGGAGTGACTCAATTTTTGAACTATCAGATAAAACTACTTACTTTGCGCCAAAATATGGCCCTGCGGGCCCTCGGCCAAAAAACCCACGATTCTTGTAAACTATGGCCATAATTTGTTGCAAATAAATAGCTATTAAATTCCACTTCCTTTTCGACTTGCTAAGGCCGCACCCACTAGGTGTTATTCCGAGCTACTATAAATATCAGTGTCCGTAGTCTTTCATACAATCTTTTGCCCGCAAGTTTCGACGAGAAATTTTACTGTCTCGAGTTGTCTGCTATATGTTGCCTTATGAAGTGGTGTCTCACCCTTGTCGTCTTTGACACCAGGGTCTTGCCCGTGAGTTTCGATGAGATATTTTACTGTCGCGAGGTGTCCGTAACGTGCTGCTGAAGTGGTGTCTCATCGCAGTTATTGGGCTGGTCCCTGGTGTTGGGGGCGGGCCTGTCGGCGGGTGCGATCATGTCCGGCTGGGCGTCGAAACGCACGCCGTTGATGATAACCTCCGCAACAGCACCGTGCTCGACAGTGCTGTTGGCTCCGGGCAGAGCGGTCACCTTCCCGATGGCACCCAACTTCACCACCTGGTTGCTGTCACCCTCGAGCCTCACGAGAGCTCGGACAGAGCTGCCGATCTCGTACCTTGGACCCCTGGGGTCCGTGGGGTCCTTGCGGCGCTCTTCCTTGCCAGCGGGGTCCGGACGGCCACCCTGGTCTCTTCGGGGCTGGTCCCTGGTGTTGGGGACGGGCCTGTCGGCGGGTGCGATCATGTCCGGCTGGGCGTCGAAACGCACGCCGTTGATGATAACCTCCGCAACAGCACCGTGCTCGACAGTGCTGCTGGCTCCGGGCAGAGCGGTCACCTTCCCGATGGCACCCATCTTCACCACCTGGTTGCTGTCACCCTCGAGCCTCACGAGAGCTCGGACAGAGCTGCCGATCTCGTACCTTGGACCCCTGGGGTCCGTGGGATCCTTGCAGCGCTCCTCCTTGCCAGCGGGGTCCGGACGGCCACCCTGGTCTCTTCGGGGCTGGTCCCTGGTGTTGGGGGCGGGCCTGTCGGCGGGTGCGATCATGTCAGGCTGGGCGTCGAAACGCACGCCGTTGATGATAACCTCCGCAACAGCACCGTGCTCGACAGTGCTGTTGGCTCCGGGCAGAGCGGTCACCTTCCCGATGGCACCCAACTTCACCACCTGGTTGCTGTCACCCTCGAGCCTCACGAGAGCTCGGACAGAGCTGCCGATCTCGTACCTTGGACCTCCGGGGGCTCGGTTCTGCTGCCTGTTGGCCCTCCTGTCGCCTTCCCAATGAATAATGCCTTTGTCCTTGCCATAGAGTTGTCCGTTGCCTGCTGCTTTATGAAGCGGCGTCTCACCTTCGTCATCTATAATGGACAAGACGGTACTGCTGCTTTCGCAAGGCGGTGCATCCCTGCTGTCACTGATGGTTGAAGAAGTGGTGGTTGGGAGTGGTTCTTCAAACACGACACGGACCTGTCCCTTGTCCTCGAACACAATCTTTTCGTCGTCCTCCTCCACGAACTCCCCGAAGTCCTTGTCGAACACCTCCAACCTGCGAACCCTGAGGAGCTCCTGCCCCCCAGAAGAGAAGGCCTTTGCTGCCGCCACCCGAACCTCTTCAGCTCCTGCTCCAACCGCCACGAAGAGCTTCCTTTTCCTCTCATCTCCGCCAACACTCCCAATCGCAAGAAGAACCATAACTATTCCAGTCAGTCCCGTCTGCAGCATCTCAGAGGCACTGGGGCGTTCCAAAGGGTCAGTGGAGAGGAGGCGGAGCACAACCTCACAAAGCGGTGCCCCGAGGGCATGGGGGAGGTGAGTCCGAAGCTTTCCCATCACAAGCTCCCGGTTCTCGTGCAGGTATTTCAGAAAGAGGTCCCTCAGGCCTTTTTGGAGAACCACGTGACACACAGTCACCCCGAGGGCCCACATGTCCACTTTGTTGGTGTACTTGTCGTCCCTAATGTCGGGTGCCATGAAGACTGGCGTGCCCACAAGAGTACTTGCTGCCCCATCAGAGGACACCTCCTTCGACAGTCCCAAGTCTGCAAGGATGAACTCTGCCTCCCCGCCAACACCAGACGCAGAAAGGGGTGTGGTCCCCACCTTCCCCGACACCATGATGTTCAGGGGTTTCACGTCCCTGTGGATGAAGCCCTCACTGTGAATGTAGTGAAGGACCTCACCCATCTCCCGCAAGAGCCTTTCCGCCCTCTCCTGAGAGAGGGGTCCCTCCTTGAGGATGTGTGAGTGGAGGTCCCCTTTTGCATACAGGGGCATCACGATGTGAACCTGCCACACCTTCTCAGGGGGTTCCTCTGACACTTGCTTTGTCGTCTCGAAGTAGTCAAGGCAGGGAATCAGGTTCTTGTGGCTCAGCTTCAGCATGTGCTGTACTTCCATCACGTTCCTTTTGTGCTTTTCTGCAGGAGCCTCCAACACCTTCATCGCAAAGATACCTCCATCCACCCTCCTCACCGTCTTGTACACTGACCCCTGTCCACCGGACCCGAGGCACTTCCCTTGCTCGTACTTTTGAAGCTTCACCGACGGATCCATATCCATGTTATTGTGCAGGTGGTGAAGTGTGCTGTGTTGTGCTGTGGGTTATGGTGGTTCCATGGAAACCGACGAACAATATTAATGGTGTATTATACCCAAGAAAAAGCGTTCATTTCCTGAGGGGTTGGAACTCAGAAAGGGGAATCTTTTTCGACTTGCTGGGTCGCTCCCACTTGGTGGGTTGGAGGTACAGAAAGCTTGCCCTGTTGTCTTGGTACTCCCTTATAAAAAAAAGAATGAACAAAAACGTTGTTTAAAAAGAGAGAAAACTAAAAACCTGATAAGTTTCGGTGTGCGGTGGTGCTCACTGTTCACGTTCACTTAGAAATTCACACTAATCGGTCACCGTGCTGCGGTTGCTGTCTGGTGCCTGCGGTGGTACTTTGTCGCGATGAGATGGACGGCATTTGTGTGCGAGAAACATCCGCTATATCCCCTGTTTCAGGGCAGCTCTCGTGGCGCACACTCCCACAGAGCGCGTTCCGTCGCACGCGAGAGACGAGCCCCTCACACCATCACGAACGTCCAGTTGCTTCCCCACACACGAGGGCGCACCGTGAAGACTGCACAGCTGATGATCCCACACACCATACGGTATCAACGGCCGGTGATTGGAGCTTCCATTCCAAAAGACGACCTGCTGTGAATCAGATCCTTGCCACAGCCGGTCTGGTCAAGGTCGAGTAAACCTTCAACGAAAGGCCATCCCTGTTAGGCAGCCACCTCTTCAGCAAGACCCCCAACGACCGCTTCTCTCGTCGTCCATCTCGCTGACTCGCTGCCACAGCTGCACAGAGGTGAGGCTTTCTCGTAAAAATACGGTTGATGGAAGATAAGATTGTCAGTTCCCCATCAAGAAATCGAAAAGATTTCTTCAAACCACAGGGAGGGAGGGGGGCTTACCTTACTACCTTATTTCCTCCCTATTCCATTTGGGTTAGCAATACAAAAAAAAAAGGGGGGAAATATCGGGGCCAAAGAAAGAAAAAGTGTTGGTGGACGGGTGGGTGGGGGGAACAGGTTACTTTCTCTTGGATGATCTTTTCTGATGGCATTCCCCGTTCTTGTAAGCCTCCTTTGCAGCACGCGGGGCAGCACGAAGCTGCTTCTTTGTAAGCTTGTAGCTGAACGCAGCAAGCTTGTCCTTCTCACCCGACGACAGTGATGCAACCAGCGGAGCGTTCGGCAAATCGCCGCTTCCCCTCAACTCTGAGACTGGCAAAACGGCAGCATTCACAGGAGGAATGCTACGGTGGGGTGTGTAGGCAACAAGGAAGCAAGGAAGAACAAGAGTATCGTCGAAGAACACGACCATGTTCCCTGGCCGTTTGACGCTTGTTTGGTACTCGCCCGAGACGATGCCAGCACATACAAACATGTAGCCTGTACAGCTAGCATAGTAGTGCGACATCGAAGGTGTGACCCCAGTATAGATCCCGACACCATAAGCACTTCCATTGACAACTCGAACCCCTGACCTTCCCGGGATCTTCAAACCCCCTTCGATGATCTTGTCTATGAACATCCCCTTCGTGCCGTGGAACAGTTGAACCGGGACGTTTTCAGTTGATATTTTGCTCGCGAACTTTTCCCCAAGGTCCCCCCTGCAGATGTTGAAGATCTTTGTCGCTGTGAAGCCGACGTTGTCGAAGGCGGTTTGGATCCTGTCCTTGTAGTCCGGCCAAAAGGTTGCCGGGTCGAAGGTGTGCATCTTGAACCGCGGTGTCGCTTTGACCGTCTTCTTGATTGTTTTAACCGCGTTGAACTCGTTTAAATACGGCTCGTGGCCTTCTTCGATGAGGTCTTCCTGTGTTTCCCATGTTGTGTCGGGGTGGTTCAGCCATTTGATTTGATAGTACGTCTCACCGCCCTTGCGGGATCTCTTCAGGACCTTTTCTACCGCCCACTGGTCGAGGGTGTCGTCTTCCCAGCCTCCATATGAGCAGGATCTGTTCTGTTCCAAGAAGTCCCCGGCTTCTACCTCCTTTTCAGAAGAGGCAGGAGACCCGGTCTCCTCGCATTCGTCATCGATGCTTTCCTCCTCCTGTTGCAGTGTTTGCATGTACCTCTTCAGATCCTCCTCGGCCTCCCTGTACCACTCGTACTTTGCTGCCGTGGCAACGTCAATGGGCCCTTCCTCCTCCGCAACAGAGATCATGTCATATGAATACCTTTCATCATACAACGCGTCTTCCTCTGTGGGTTCACCACCACTCATTTTTCTTTTTTTTTTCCCGTTCTTCTTTTCACTATTTCCTGAAGTGGTGATCGGGACTGTGGAGGGTAGACACCTAAATTAAGGTAAAAGGCGGAAGCCTCGTTTGTTTTCTTAATGCCGTGGCTGCGTTCGGACAGGTGAAGTGGCAGCGGAGTAAGCTGTGATGATACTGTTCGCCTTATCAGCATCGGAATCGGCGAGGTCCTTCAGGGGTGAGGTGTGACGGTTGGAAGTCAAGCGAGAAAAATTGCGAGGGATGCTTTGAGGCGATGGTGACAGCAGCTACTGTATCGAGCACGCGTTGCCATTTGGCTGGGGTGAGACCTGACGCCCATTCGATCCAGTTCGCAGACCTTGCAGCACATGAATCAGGGTACACCTGTGCGATGCCTGCCGCAAGGGATAGATAGTATTTTAAACAAAGAAGGTGCGGCGGGTCCATGTCGTAAGGCAGTTCCTTGGAAAACTGGAATATCGGGTGTGCAGGCGCAGGCCCCGACTTGTATTGAAACCCCGCATGCAAACAGATCTCAAGCTTCAGCGTTGCCTCTGTCTCGCTGATATACCCGTTAAAACCGCACATTCTCCTCGAGACCCCGAACAACGGCGATTTTAATGAAACTGTTTGCCCCGGAAGCTCAGGGTACACGCATTTCCATACAAAGCACGACACCAGCTCCCCACGCGAAACCGCGTAAGGCGGGTAAGACTGTGGATCCGACACGTTGTAGGTCACAACATTGTGATCAGCCGAAAGCGATTCAAGACAAGCTCCAAGAAGACCCAAATGCACCGCTGTGTTATCAACAGCTAGAACAGCGTGTCTGTTGCTATCCGAGCAATGCTTCATACCCGATTTGTAACACTCCATAACAGACGCTACGGGTTGCGGGTCGTGCAGGACGTCAACCACTTTCTGGTCCTGACCCGACAGCATCGCCTTGGCACGGCGCGCAGCCTCTTGACCAGTCCCTTCACACGAGGTATCGACGTAAAGCAGCTTCAAACTTATCAAGGAGTTGGCGGTTCGCATCGGTTTGATCTGCTTCAACTGCTCCCTAACAAGCCCTTGCCCACGGGGGTGTTCTGGAGTGTCGAAAAATTTTGAATATGTGTCGGTTGTTACAGGGACGATGATAGATACTTCGATGGCTGTTGTAACCGATTTGGCTTTGGCAATGGAAAGGGTCAGGTGTATGATAAGAGACACCAGAGGAGGGGCTGCTTTCAAAGATGGGTCAATGAGGATAGTGCGAAGTCTTTTCAGATTGCATGTGTTCACCAGCAGCCCGGCAGACCTCAACGCGATGGTGTGCCACACAGGGTCCGTGCACGTTGCATCCTGTGCTACACTCAGCGACAGTGTCTTCACTAGAAAGTCGCTATTCACATTAGTGGAGACATTCACAAAGTGAACCAGTTCTTCCTTGTTCAAGACGAGTCCATTTTCCCTTTTCAAAACGCCCAATATTAGTTTTCTCGGGTTTCTCGGGGTGTACTCCTTGGTTAGTTCGACGCAGTAGTTCAAAAGGTGGAGGGCCCCGGATGTCTTGAGGTACTCCCTCTGCTCCTCAACTGTGTGCTTGTGCATTGAGGGGGGTCTTTTTTCTTTTTTTTTTTATCAAGAATGGGGGAAGAAAAAAACAAAAAAGAGAGAAAATATATATATATACCCCTCACCCGATTTCTACCAGTATTCACTTTGCCATGTACCTTGCCAGCTTCCCCTGACGCAGGACTGGGGCGCTTGTTTGTTTCACTTCGCGTTCAAAATCGTATCGTTCGCCAGGTTTGAAGGCAGATGCTTCGAACCCTTCGACAGGGGTGTTTGAGATAAGCGATTTCTTCCGCTTTGAAGACGGGTGGCGTTCCATCGCGAGGCCTTCCGGCAGAGGGGTGGACGGGGGCTCCAGCTGCAGCGCTGGAGCGAGCGACCGTACCTCCAAGCGAGACTCGGCCTCGGCGATGGAGCGTTTCAAAGAGGGCTTTGTGTCTTTGCATTGGGCCCGTTTGTATTTCATAGCTTTGGACTTATACCGGTGGACATCCTCTTGGAGCAACGCGGCTTCGGTGGTGGCGGCATCTACTTTTTGTTTCTCAGTTTTCAATAAGGAAACAAGATCTTTGATGTAGTTGTTCTTCACAGTGTCGTCGGCAGTGAAGACTTCGTCTGCGATATCCTCAGCGCTTGTTCCTTCAAGGCGTTCTTTGTACCTTCCTCTTGTGATTATCTCGTGAAGCTGTTCTATTTCCCGATCGCTGCTTTTTATGTTGTCCCATAGTCCGGCATTGTCCCGTGTTGAGGTAACCAGTTTGTTGTGGACGGTGAACAGTTTGTCTTTGTACTTTTCGATTTCGGTTTTGTGATTTTTTAAGGTGTCGTCTGCAGTTTTTAACTCGATCTTGAGTCGTTTCACATGGCCTTCCAAAGTGTGGATGGTTCTTTTGAATTCTGCGATGTCACCTTCGTTGTATGTCTCGGGGTTGGTGCTGACGGCTTCTCTTTCCTCGTTTTGTAGGTACGAAGGTGCGATTTTGTGGAGGGTCTCCTCACAGAGCTTCGCGTTACAGTTTGGGCATTTTTTCATATACTCCAGGCTCTGTAGAATGCAGTTAAAGTGGTACACATGACCACACTTCGTTGTAGCAAGAGTGTCGCCTCGCACCGCTAGTAAGCCTCCAAGGCATACCGAGCAAGTGCCCATTGTGGTATTCGACTCTTCTTCCATTGTTTTTTTTTGTTCTCTTTTTTTTTTTTTTTCTTCTTGTTTTATTGTATATTGGAGGGGGGATAAAGCGGCAATTGAAAGAAAAAAAAAGAAAAAAAAAAAGGGAATAATTGATTACGAGGAAGAAAGGCGCTTCCCTCTTCCATCACGTCGGAGAGGGGAACCGGAAAGAATTTCTCTTTTTTTTTTTTTGTTTTTGTTTTTTTTTCCCCTTTTCTTTTGAAAACGGGGGTGCCATGTGCAGTTTTTTTTTTCTTTTTCTTTCTCTTACAAGAAACTAAGCAGTACTTGGTGCAAAAAAAAAAAATCGTTGTGCTTGTAAGTTTCCCACCATTGATGGAGAGGCTATGTTCTTCCCCCCCTCCCCCCCATAATCAAAAAAAAAAAAACAATGAAGGGAAAAAAAAAGAAAGAAAATCGGAAAAAAAAAGTGGGTGAGGATGGAAAAAAAAAAAGAGAGAAATGAAAAAAAAAAAAGGTTTTTTTTAAAAAGAAAAAGAAACAAAAGAACACTCCACACGCAGCACAGTTGCTTTTTTTTTTTTTTTTAATTTCTTCCCCCGATCACACTGCTCAGAAGAACTTGGGGAAAAGAAGCCACGATCGGGCAGAGTACTCCTCCCAGCCAGCGTGGCGGGAGATGGACTTGTCCTTGCTCAGCATGTTGGGGAGCCACAGGCAGAGAACATTCAGGAGAAGGTAAAGAGGCGGGAAGGGGTGGAGAGCAATAGAAGAGAACGACCCGTAGATCAGCAGCTCCCCCAAATAATTGGGGTTCCTCGTGCGGGAAAACAACATATCTGTGATAAGACCCCTCTTGTGCATCAAACGAACATGCTTCTGCATGTCAGAGGAGAAGTGCAAGAACACACCAAGGCTGTACACGAAGGACGCAACACCAAGAACCCAAGCAGGGGCCTCTATCTTGTTCTTGCAGATCAGGTAAATGTTGCTCCAGTACACTGCCAACGAGGAGAAGATAACCAACCCGGTCCCCCTCCCTGCCAACCACGCCAGGATATCCATAACGTTCATCCCCACGATGTCCTTCATCATGATGGACTTGTTGGGCCTCTCCCACGCTGCATCAGGGAACACCATCGACTTCATCACCCACAGCAGTCCGTAGCTCCCGTGCATCCCGAAGTATGCCCACGCTGTAGGGCTCTCCATCCTGTCATACTTGTGCATGCATCCAAGAATAACCAACGGTGTCAGGCCCTTGGACGAATCGATGAAATGCTTCCACTTGAGCTCCATTTCTTTTTTTTTTTTTTTTGTGAAGTTGCTTTTTTTCGGGTTTTTGGAGAAAAAAAAAATGAACAAAAAAAAAAGAGACATTTAAGGATACCTGCGGTGTGTGGCAGGACGCCTAAAAAAACGGGGCGAAAAAAAAAAACACTTTTTTTTAAAAAAAAAATTGGTGGGGGGGGTAAAAAAAAGATAAAATAAATAAACGCTCTTTTTTATTTTTATATTTTTTTATTTTTTTTCCCCCCTCACCCCCCCCCCCCCCCCTCCCCCATCTCTCTCTCACCGTGTTATCCGGTTAACAAAACTTTTAGTAGGGTTGGAACGCAATTCCAGGATCGGCCGAACGTCCTTGACGGCCTGCAAGGCTTCAAGAAGGGGGAGAAGCTTTAAAAGCTCTTTGTCGCTGCTGTGATTTGCCGCTCTGAAATCCGAAATGGGCACAGCATTGTGTGGATTGTGCTTGTAACTCGCAGGCAAGTTGTCGATAATGATATAATTAGAAAACAAGTCTTCCCGACAGCCAGACAGCCTCGACAGATCCTTCACATACTGCCCGCTGCTGTAGCTGCAGTCGGTTCGATAGTAACGTTTCTTGATGATCTTTTCACGATCGAGCTCTCGAATAATAGGCAGAGCATACTCCTTTGTAGCGGCTGTGAAGATGGTAACTGTGAACCAATGAGATACGTGCGCGAGAAAATATTGAAGGTAAGGCCGTTCACAAACGTACATTACTGTGAACTGTCCCCTTCCTGTAGGGACCAGAACATCGAAATGTGTTGGGTCCTGAGGTGTAGTGGATGCGTGAACCAAGGTCTCGTCCAAATCCAAAACCAAGATCTTTTTGTTTATGGGTGCTCCTGCTTTTATCATCTTGTAGATGCGCATTACCACGTTTGGGGGGGCGTCGGGGGGGCTCTCCCTGAACGGGGGGGTGCCTATGCTGATCGAGACGATAGCGAAGAGAAACCTCACAGCTGATATACATTGTTGCTGCATCCAGTTGAGGAGGTGTCGAAATAACCACCACATTTTATTATATATTTTTCTTTTATAATTTTTTCTTCTTCCTCCCCCCCTCCCCTCCCCTCCCCCGCCTCCCACCCACCCACTCCACCGTCGCACCTTGTTTTTTTTTTTTTTTGTTTTGTTTTGAGGGGAGAACAAAAAAAAAAAAAAAAAAAAGATTTTTTTTTTTTTTTTTTTTTAAAATTTCTTAATTTCGCTCACCCACCAGGGGAGCAGCATTCTGTTCCATTTGAACCTCCGCCGTTGCATTTTTTCGTATTCGGCTTCGAGGTTCTCGACTGTGACCTCTTCCCAGGTCTTCACAATCCACACAGGTAGGTCTTTTAACATGGCGTCCATCGGCGACGTTAGCACCACGGGTATGCAGGAGAAAATAAGCGTTTCCCACAGCCTGTGTGTGTCCAAGCCGTGCCCAAAGGGCGCGAGGCAAAATTTGTGTTGGGAGACCTCTTTTGCGAAGGTGGAAAGGGTGGCGGCTGGGGCGGTCTTCTGCGATTTCTTCTTCTTGCCTTGGACAGAGATCGTGATTTTGGAGGCGTGTGTTGTGTTGAGCAACGCTGCCTGACGTAACGCTGCACCACGGACAGCCGGATTCGTCTTCGGGTTGAAGTTTGCAAGCAAAAGTTTTGTCTTCTCCGCTTGACGGCCCGACTTGTAGCAGTCCCAGTATGTGCGAACCTCCTTCCCGTACTTATTGTACCTGTTTTCAATCCCAATAGGCAGCGGTGAAAACTTCTCATGAACCACCGCAGCATTCTGGCCATACCATTTCACAAGAAACTTGTTTTCTAACACACTCCTCGTGTGGTATGGGTAAGCTGTGCTTAAACCATGCTTCGCCCGTGTATTGTCCTTCTCCCAGGGAGAGGTGTAATCGCTGTTGTGTGTAATGAGTTTGAAGGTGCTGTTGATGTGCGGGATGAACTTTTGGATGAAGTCCGACATTTTCTCCGTTTTTACAAAGATTATCCGACAGCTTCTGTTGGCGTGCTCGCATTCGGTTTCGTCGCAGTAACAGTCAGCGGTCTCTCGAAAGCCGTCTCCTGTTAGGAAGGGAAAGCTGTTGCCTCTCCGCTTCTGGTCCTTGTCCGCCACCTCCGTTCCTTCAGGAAAAACGTCTGCATGGAGTTTACCCTCCGCTGTGAGCAATGCCTCCCATCCACCGACATCAGATTTTTTTTCAAAGGTTGTTGTCGTCATTTCACGTCTTTGAGGGTGAGCCACCGTCGATATCGGTGGGGGTACTGGTGTCCCTACGCCGCCTGATGCAACCCACCACCCAAGTGCGACATTGCACACCAGCACACTGCCTATCAGCTTTATCCTGTTTTTCATTCCTTACTTTTTTTTTTCTCCCCCCTTTTGCCCCCGATCCAACTGTGGATGAATTTAAAAAAAAAAAAAACTTTTTTTTTTGTCATGGCGAAAAATAACAAATATTGGACAATACGAGCTCGGGGGGGAGCACAGAAAGACGGACCATCTAAGATTGCACCCTACTGCCATGTGAAATCAAAACCAAAAGAAAACCATGGATGGTTCTTGCTTATTCATTGTGAGAAGACATCCTTCTCCGAGCATTATAAAGAAACGGGGACATCCTGTGCCCCGGCGTCGTAGCACGCCACGGGGGGTCCACCGGCTTAGGTGAAGTGGAAGAAGGATCCCCTCTGTCGTGCCTCCAAGTGTAAGTGGTATCTTCACGCAAGCACACCAGCGCAGGGTTGGAAGGCTTCACACGACGGACGTACAGAGCGGTAACTTGAATGTCTTTTTCGTCAAGCCACCATTCTATGCAGTCTAGGTCGCTTGTAGGGGATGCATCTCTGCGGACCCAATACTCGTCGAGGGCTGGGGTTTTCCAAAATGCCCGTGGGATAGTTTGATTGTGGAATATTTTCACTTTGTCCTGTTTAGCACGAACCTCGAGAACGCAGGCGTAAAGATACCCATTGTGGTCAAAGTGAGCCCCGTAGTGAAAGAGGGAGAGCCAGAAGCTTCTGCTGGTGCACACCACCTTTGGGACGCCTGCTTTCCATCCTATTGAACCGTTTTTTAACCCTTCGTTGCCTGTCAGGATTTGCTCCAGTTTCTCGTATGATGGGGTGCCGTGGTACACGACCTTCTCCCCGAGATCGCTGTCTTGCGCTCCCTTTGTCAACGGGGTGGCCAGTCCGAACCTATAGGCATCGGACGGCATGTTGCCCTCGAAGCCGTCGCCCCTCGCCCGCCCTGCCTCCTCCATGCTTATCTTAGGGAAATATTTAGCATCGTTTAACTTTAATATCCCTGTCCCGAACAGTTTCTTCAGCAACGGGACGGCTTCGACACACTCTTCCGCTGTGAGTTTAGCTTTTTCTGACATTGTTTTTTTTCTTTTTTATTGTTTTTATTATTTCGTTTGTTGTGTACACGCCTTTTTGTTTATTATTCGTTTTTTTTTTTTTCTTTTTTTTTTTTCTTTTGTTGACTAAGCTATTCTTTTCTTTTTTTCTTTTTTTTCCAAAAAAAAGAAATAACTAAGAGGAATTCACTAAGCTGAGGAGAGAGGGGGGGGGGGAAGTGTCCCCCCCCCCCCCCCCCCCCTCACTACCATAAAGAAAATGCGTTTTTTTAAAGGGCAAATCTTACAGGACCACCCCTAGGGGAGGGGGAGGGTCTATCTTTTGATACGGTTTCACTCTCCTCGACGGGTTGCTTCCTTTTTTTTACCTTCGCACCGTGCACCTCTCGTTCACCCGATTAGTTCTTGGTTTGTCCCCTCCTCAGGTACGGCTGCCGTAACCAATCAGGTTGAAGAGGTGAGCGTCGCCGTGAACCCTCGAAGGAAGAAAAAAAAAAATGAGGAAAACTAAAAAAACTAAAACGCAACCGAATCGAGGGGCAGGGGGGAGTGGTGAGTATATAAACAAAGAAAAAGAGCGCGGGGGGGGGGGACAACAGCAAAAAAAAAAAAAAAAAAAACTCAAAGTGCAGGACAAAAACCCGCCCTTGGCTATCTATTTGTACTCCGGTGTCGCTTGTAGGCGGCTATTCAGTTCCATCAGCTTGCCGTGCGTGAGGTGGTGGCGAAGATGGGCCTCCTGGAGAAACCCATAGCTGTCTTCCCACCTATGGCGATGAGGGACTTCACCTCTTTTGTTTGTCCGCTGGGAAGGAGCGTCGCTTCTTCCGTGCACTGCATGCTGCGTTCAGCTTCGTGAACAGTGCTTTGATTCTTTGAGCGAAAAAAAAAAAAGAAAAAAAAAAGAAAAATAAAGAGTCGGCTGATTGTTTGTGCAAAGCCGTTTTCACCTACAGTAAGGGATAACGGACAAGCTCTCTCTCTACTCTTTTTTTTTTTTTTTTTGCAATAATTTGTTTACTTGTTCCAGCAAAAAAAAAAAAAGAAAAACGAAAAAAGAAAAAAGAAAAAAAAAGGGGGGGAAGGGGAGGGTCTCAAACTCAAAGACAATTTTGCGATGCCTTGAGGTTCGCTTCGGCCTGGCGTTTCAGCGCGTGTAGATTGCGCTGCTCAAGGATCTGCCTCTGCACGGTACGGTGGTGGGCATCTTCCTTCAAAGAGGCTATCCTATCCACGATAGCTTGCCTTTCAGACATGACCTCCTGCTGAGGCGACTGCGCGAGCCACTGCTTGTAGTGAAGCATCTTTACACGGTGCAGGTATATCTCTTCCTCAAGCTCTTTTTTGATTGCGGCTATCGTGTGGCCTTTGGGCGCACGAGGGATGGGCGAACTGAAGCCAACTTGAAGGTCTGAGGACTCCATGGTTGTGTCCTCGCACCCTAGGAGATCAAATCCTGCCTTCGAATGAGACGGTGTGGTTGATGGCCGTGGAGCAGTTGCCATGACAAGTGCCCTTGGGGGAGTTACTAAAACACCCCGAGGCGAGGATTGTTCGCTGTCCGTCAGCCCCATCCCTTCCTGCCCCAGGTTCTCAAGGAGTTTGTACATCCTTTTTCTTGCTGTGAGGTTTCTCACCCCGTACCTTGTCTTCAAGTTCTGCCTTTCCATTTGCAGCACCTCCTTCCCGTCCACGCCTCTCTTGAACAGCATGTCAACTGTGTCTTGACCCACCCCGCCTTCTTCTAGCCAGGTTTTTACTTCACTTTTCGTCCAATATAGAGCCATTTTATTTTTTTCCCCCACTTGTGGACTATTCCACACCCCCTTTTTTAAAAAAAAGATTTTTGGTTGCAGGGTTTACGGAGGGGGAGGGGAAATAAGAAGAAGCAAAAGGAGCTCCTGTAAAAGAAAATAATGGGTAAACTGTCATGGAAAAAAAAATAAACTAGGAGAAAAAAGAGGAGAAAAAAAAAAGAAAAAAAAAGAGAAGGTGCTCCTTTTCATTTTTTTTTGTTTTTTTTTTTTTTTAAATTTTTAAGGGTGTGGGAAGAAAAAGGTGTGGGAAGGGAACCTGCAGTATGTGACAGGATCGCCTAAAAAAAAAAATCTATTACTCTCTTCCCCACCCCCCTTTGTTTTTACAATCAAACAGCTTCTTGGTCCTCTGCCTTCGGGCAGCCCGCCATCGCCTCGCACTGAACAGTCTCCTCACCCTCCATGTCTGTGATATCCGTGGGGGGTGTGTTTTCACAATCCTCCCCTTCCACATCTTCCCTCTTCTCCCCCCGCTGCTTTTGCGGCCGCCCTCTAATATCATATTTCTCTTGAATATCTTCTAAAACACGGGATATCTCAGTATACCGCCTCCTATAATAATTTCTTTTTTTTTTTTTTTTCAAAACATACTCGTGTTGGGTGTGATGGTCAGAGACACGGAGGTAGGGAGCAATATATGTTTTTTCGAAGAGAATGCACCGCTGGAGAATCGCAGAGGGGTTTTTTTTCCCAGGCAAAGACGGGCTCGGTTCCTCGACTTTGTGCAGACCGAGAAACTCGAAAAGATACTGCGAAAAATTCCCAAACGTGAACACGCTCAACACGATGACAATCAATGTCGTAGACACAAACTGCCGCCCGCTTTCGTCGGATATATAAGGCGACTCGTTGGCAGCAAGCGACAACCCAAACGCGATCGCACCTCGTAAACCGGTTAACGACATGAAAACCTGGCTTTTAAACCCAAGCCGTTTCCCCTTAGGGACTGTTAAATTGGTCAGAGAAACCAACGGGAACACAGTAAGCATTCTCGTCGCGAACAAACAAAGCAGAACGAGCAGTGTGAACCCGATCTTCCAATCGTGCTCGAACGACCAAAACGCAAGCCCCAAAAACGAAAAAACATATGTTTCCGCGATAAACGCCAAAACATGAAGCAGTTGAGGTGCGGTGACCTGCGACAGCGTCGCCATGTTATGCCAACTGTAATGACAGGAAGCACGGCCGCATATAAACAACGCCATTATCCCGGATAAATGTAAAGCTTCTGCCACGTAGAACGACCCGAATCCGAAAAATATTATAATACATAGTTCCGCTGTTGGGCTTTGCGAGAAGTCAACGTATTTCAACAGCAACGCGGAACCAGCGGCCACGATCCATCCGATGCAGATGGACCCGAGCGTGATGCCAATGAATAACGCTAAGGATTCGAACAACGTGCCAGCGTCGAGATCCTTCCCCTCTTTTAAAAACTTCAAGAATACTTTGTACAATACAATGGCCACAGCGTCGTTCAAGACAGACTCTCCAAATATCACGTAGAATATTTTCGGTGGTGTTTTCCCGACAAACATTCGCCCGAGTACGGCGAGGACCGCCACCGGGTCGATGGCTGACAACACCGCACCAAAGCACATGCTCTCCCAGATAGAACGGTCATATAACGGCTCGAAATGCGATTTTGCAATACCGTGAATCATGAATCCGAGTAACAGAGCGGTTAAAACTGTCCCGAAAACAGCTAGGGTTACTATTGGTAATAGGTTCTCTGTAACGCCCTTATGTCTGAGAGAGAATCCAGCTTCAAAAATAATGGGGGGTAGAATGAAATATGTGAATGTGTCTTCATCGAATTTCACGGCTTCTTTATAGACACCGCCGACCGCGAAATTCATGAAGCTGCCCACCGCTAGCCCCACCAGTACCGTAGTTGCCGACTGGCTCATCCATTTCAGGTCGAACTTCTGCACTATTCTGTTGCACACGAACGACAACAGCAGGATGATGAACACCAACAGTAAGATCATGCTTTGCTCCACTTCATCTGTTTCTCCTGGTGCTGTCTCGTTTCCCATTTTGTTCCCCCCCTTTTTTCTTTGTTTTCCCTCCCTCCCTCCTCTCCTTGATTTTGAGTTTAAAAAAAAAAAAAAAAAAGAAGGGAAGATTCCATTTTTGATATATAAAAATTACTATTGCTGCAATTCTTTCTTTATTCTTCATTTCTCTGGGGCGGAGGGGGGGGGATTTTTTTTTCTTGTTTACAATACAAAAACAACACGTGGTCTTCTGTTTATCATTTTAAAAAGGAGGTGTAGGGGAACAATTCTTCTTGGGGGGAGGGGGGGAATGAAATTTTTCTTTCCCCCCCCCCTCACCTTTTCTCCCTAGGCCACCCCCCCTCTCGGTTATTTTCTTTACATTATCACCAAAAAAAAAGAGAAAGAGGAGTTTACTGACGGTGGAAACCATCATTCAAAAAAAGAGGAATGAGGGGAGAAGCAAAAAAAGATTTTGCACATAAAAACTACTAGAGAGGGACAACCAGCAAGTGGATTTTTTTTTTTTTTTTTTCCTCCCACCCTCTTTTACTCAATCAAGCGGTTCGCAAGCAAAGGGTACCGCTGAGCTGCACGAGTCTGATTCTGAGGCTTCTGTTATTATTCTTAGGAAATAATAATAAAAAAAAAAAAAAAAAAAAAAAAAAAACCCTCATATCAAACCTCCTTGATCAGAAGCTGTGTACTCTGAACAAATAGGTGACCTAAACGACACGGCTCTCACGGTAACCTCTGGAGGGGGCGAGGACGGTGGTGAAGGAGCAGGCAGCGAAACAAAAGGCGAAGAAGCCGCCTGCTGAACCCCACACGCCTGCCTCGGGGTGATGCGCGCGACACGGGTCATCCCTTGGGTAAAGGCCGTAAAATACATTTGCCGTTTCTTAAACTCGAGAGCCTCATGTGCACCGCGTGACTCCTCCTCACGTAACAGGAAACACGACACCTCTGCAATCTGTGCAGCCTCTATGTTTAACCTCCACCGGAGCACGTCTTCTTGATAGGTGTCTGAAATGCCTGTTCTCATATCCTTTTCAGCCGCTTCGACTTTCTTTCTGAAACCGTTTTGTTCCTCAACAACCCCGTCCATCGCCTGCCTCCGCAGCCTTGCTTTGCAGCGTATCAAGGTCAGCCCTTCACGTGATGGTGTGGTCTCACGCCAGTACTCCCTTTCGATGCCATGCCGTGCGGAGGTCTCCTCGCTTAAGAGAGACAGTGATATCACGGAAAGCTGAGTGTTTTTGAGAACGTTGTTGAAGGCCCTGTTTAGTTTTGACAGTGAACAGAGGTGCTCAGATGCGATTTTGTTTCGTTGCGCGAGTTCGGACTCTTTGAGGAATGACACAGCGGATAGGTTTGTCAAGGACTGCAGGGACAGGGCGAGGATGGCTTCCCTTTCAAGAGCTTCCGTCTGCCGGTCCTCGTCCATCCTCGCTGCCGCGTCGCGTTCAAAGCGTTCCGAGTCGGACACCTGAACAACCTCTTCAGAATAAAATGACAGTCTTTTGACAATGGCCTCCCAATCCCTTGCTTCATCCTGTGTGCTAAGAGAACGGTCACGAGTTTCGTTGAAAATCAGCTCGTCAATAAGGTAGGTACACCAATGCAACTCGTCTGCTGATAATGGTGGTGATGATATCTCAAGGGGTGCTAGGTTTTCCAGTTCGAATGCGGCAGCTGGGGATGAACGGCCTGCTGTGTAGCGGGGTCCTTGATGGCCTTGGTTGAGGCATTTCGGTTTTGTGGGTGGTGTCGTGAGCTCCCTCCAGCGTCTTTTTATTTCGTTGTCGGCGTGATGGCATGGTATGTTCTTCGGTTTGTAGATTTTGGGGAGGAAAGCGGGTTGGGTGGCGCTTTTTTCCAGTGTTGCGACAACCTTGTGGGTCTGCTGCCCGCACCAGAAGAGGTCGATGGCGTCTTCATCATTCATTTCTGGGTCTAGGACGTCGCCGTTCTCTAGTAAGAGGGACTCGACCCTCCCGGTGCCCGTGTAGCCTTTCTTCACCAGTCTTTCTCTCAGCATGGTCAGAACGTCACCAACGGTGTACTTTATGTTGTCCAGCCTTCCCCTTACGGGTAGGACTACTGTGCCCATTGTCTTCCCTCCTTCGTCGACCCTGAAGGAGAATCTAGTTACATCTGTTACCATTGGGTGGCTCGCCCCTCCCCTCCCCCACTGTAAGAAGAAAAAAGAGAGATGATGTCACATGCAAACTCGCGCGAGAGCCGCAGACTATAAGAAGAGCCAGGTCCTTAGTGGCTCCTGCGGGAGGATTTTTGTTTGAAAGGCACACGAGATGGATTTTAGTCTGGTGTGTGCATGTGGATCTCCCTCCCTCTCCAAGTGAGTTCAGTAACAACAAAAAAAAAAGAAGAATGAAAGAAAAAAAAATAAAAAAAAGTGAATGAAAGTCAGGAACTGATTTTGATCTATAGTTTTTTTTTTTTTTTTTTTCCTTTTTTTTTTTCCAGTATTTTTTTCCCCCCCTGTAATGTGAAGAAACTGGGGGGGGGGGGGGGGGGGGGGGGGGGCATGTGGGTTGAGAACTAACGATAAAAATGAAAAAAAATAAAATAAAACCGCGAAAACAAAAGCATCAAGAGCACCCCTCTTCAATGCATATCGGGAATCTCTGTCGGTTTTTGTTTCTTTCCCCCCCCTCTTTGCTCACATACCATAATATTTTGCATCGGCTTCTTCCCCAAAGGAGACAGGTTTACCGACACTGAACACGGACCCATATAGCAACTTTTTTTTTTTATATTTTTTATAATAAATTTCCCCCCTCTCTCATACCTCACAGCCAACTTAAAAGGCTCGTCCACCTTCAGGTCAGTGAATGGCACCCCAGCCATCTGCCCGTTTTTATAGAACGCAATGTACCGCTGCCTGGTTTTTTTTTTTTTTTTTTTTTTTTTTTCCCTTTCTTTTCCCCCTCTCATAACATACTTTCTGTCAAGCAGAATTCCAATTGTGTCACCTTTAGTAAATTCCGGCACTTTCCTGCCTTCAAGCACTGACCCCGTATTGATGGTGTGGCCTGTTGACTGATACGCCCATGAGCCTGAAGAATCACCTACGTACGCAGCAGGCTCAGAGCCCTGCGATATCCCAACAGCCAGAGTTCGGAGTGCGTGGACCTGGACGGTGCAGTACACCTCGTCACCTTCCAAAGGCGAGTCGGTGATCAGCGTCCGCCACCCACCGCATGCAGACATGGTCACGGTAGTGCCCTGGTTGTTGAGGACCCATCCCGTGCTGCTTTCTTTTGTCCATTTAAGTGCCTTCCCTCCTGTCACGCCTTTCCCCCCGTTGACTTCGACTCCGAAAAAGTCCGCGAATTCTTTGAGCAGCAGCTCCCTGTTGGCATCTTCCTCGGCCTTGTTTGTGCTCGCGTCCTTTACCATGGCGTCAAGCTGTGAGAATGCATCTCGTATGCTGCATGTTACTTTTTCACTCATTTTTTTTTTTTTTTTTGAAATATAATATTTCTAGTCGCGTTACAACCCAACCTAGCAGGGCATGACGGAGCGATCGGACTTAAAAAATAAAATGAATATAAAAAAAAGAGAGAGAAATTAAGGAAAAATGGGTTTCTCATTCCAACCAGTGTTCTCCCCCCACACTTAAAAAAAAAAAAAAAAAAAAAAAAAAAAAAACTAACTATCTATTAGAAATAAACTACGAGGGCATCCCTCCCCTTCTTTTTCTTTTTTCCTTGCATGAACAAGAAATAAAAAAAAAAAAAAAAACAGAATATTCATTCGGGCAGTGCATTGTTAGCCACCATCATTAAGGCACCACAGGCGGGCCCCATAACTTCTCGGTCCCCCACAGGTAGGTCTCGGAAACAAACGTAGGGACAAAGAACGATTGGAAATACCCGTTAAGTTGTTCACGCGCTTTGTCTGGATTTTTTTTTTTTTTTTTTTTTTTTTTTTTTTTTTTTTCCAATCATACTAAAAACGGTCCGGACAGTACGGTTTTCAGGGGTCCTGTACCGATACCCTAGGTACCTCCAGCACAGAACGAACATGATGAACGACTGCGTGGCCGACAAGACGATTTGGAAAAACTGCTGCACACCTACAAACAGCTCGAATATCACTCCCGCAATTTCCAACGGATGGGCCGGCGGCGTCGGCCTCACAGCATCCCCCGTCCAGTCCCTCTTGTCATACTCCACCATAGCATGCTCAGTGGCTACCAACCCTTTATCCACCTTATCAAGAAGATGCGCTAGAAATACAAACGGGTAGAATTTTGGAATAACCGGTTCATGCGACCTAGCCAGCGACACTATACTGTAGCAACCCAAGGCAGCCAAGAGGAAGTAACAGCTTTCTCCTAGAAACAAAAACGCGATGCACCATAATAAAACCTGCCCTGCTCTGTTCCCCGCTAGGCTTGTAAGCGAATCCTTCTTCAAAGCGAGAAGTCCTATGTTCCAGCATATGCTTCCATAGTTTATAACGTGCAGTGAAAGAGCCAGTTTCCACAGTAAAAACCCAAGGTTGGACCATGGGTTGAACACGGACACTGCGATGTACCCAAAACTCGCTATTAGTGAAAGAGAGTTCAGTATAAAGGTAAAGACCTGGTAGGATATTACCGGCTCCAGGTTTTCCAGTTTCAATGCGAGTTTCCGGTCGCCTTTAAGTGCGACGATGAGCCGTGCCGCGCCCTGGCAGCTCACCACACCCCCAACTTCCCCATTTAACTCTTCTCGCGACAAGGCATGAAGCTTCACCAAACAGCCTTCTGTTAGAAGACGAGAGTTCATCGTCTCTTTTTTTTTTTTTTTTTTTTTTTCCTTTTTTTCCGTTGGCATGAAATAATGGGGGGGGAAAGGAGGGAGAACGAGAGGACACATCGACCTCTGTTTTTTTTTTTTTTTCCCCGTGAGAAGTTTGGTAAAGAGAAAAAATATTTAAAGATTCAGATGGAAAAAAAAGGGGGGGTAGGGGGGGGGGGGGAACCTAATACGGTAAAACAAAAAAATTGACGAAACTGACAAACTCGCGAACGGGAAAAAAAAAAAAAAAAAAAAAAAAAAAGAAAAAACATGAAACGTTTTGCTGGCTCGTGAAAGCAATCATGGACAAGAATGCAGGCCGAGAGCGCCCCTATGTGTTTTCTTCCCACAGGCCCCCCAGGGCAGAATGACGAATGAGCTCCCGCAACGCGAGAAAACACGAACGTTGTGTGGGTCTATTCGTCAATTTTATTTTTGTTTTTATAGTTTCTTTTTTTTTTTCTTTCCCTTTTTTTTTTTTTTCTTTTTTTTTTTTTGCTTGATGCACAACAGCACCGAAAACTTCCGGGGTTTATAATAAAAAAAAAAGAAAAGTACAAAAAGAAATATTTACTAAACCCGATTCTCCTCTTTCTTTATTTTTATTTCCCCCTTCCTCTTTCTCATATGACGGACAAAAAAAAAGGGGGGAAGGGGGAGGGCGCAACAATGAAAATACAAACAACCCCCCTCCTCCTCCTCTTAAAGTCGATCTGATGAAACATATCATGACCATATTTGTGTACACTTCCTTTAAAAAAAAAAAAAAAAAAAAAAAAAAAAAAAACCTCATCCCATTCACACATGCTCCTCTAGCATTCCTGGATTTGCTACGGGGCGCATCTTGGGGGTCACTGTTGGCTCAGAGAGGTCAGCAAAAGAGGGTGTAAATGGCACTGCGGCAGGGCCGTGTTCGGGCGTAACAGAGGTGTCCTTGCCGCCGTCTTTCTTCTTGGAGAAGAAACCAAAGCGTTTTTTTCGCACTTCGTTGTTTTTCGCGGCAACCTCCTTCTCCTCCATTTCTTGTATTTTCTCTGCGTACCAAGCCTTGTACTGGATGAGCTGCGTGGTGAGCGTTGCGTTTTCTTTCCGAAGCTTCGCGTTCTGTTCCTGGACATCGGCCACGAGCTCGGCCTTCCTTTCGTTCTGTTCTTCGAGTGAGCCTGAGCGGAGCTGCATATCGCGCAGCTTCCCTTTCGCCATTTGGTCGTGAAGTTTTTTTTCTTCCTGTGGGTATTTTTTTTTTTTTTTTTTTTTTCCCCCCAAGTACCTCGATCTCCAGCAGAGTCAGTGATTTCCTGCGTTCTGCAGCATGCAGTCCTCGACATTTTTCGGTCAGCTCCTCAACCTCTTCGCTCAGTTCTTCTATCTTGTCCTCCAGTGTTGTCCTGAGCTCGGCCGCCTCTCTCCTCACCGTTTTGATCTCCTCTTCCGTGTTGTCCACGATTTCTTCGCTTCTCCGGAGGTCCGTTTTTGTTTTTTCGTTTCTCGCTGTGAGCTCCTCCACTTTGGTTTCTAAATCGCTTACGATACCCGCGAGATCGTCACCGCATTTCTCTAAGTAACTTGCTTCTTCCTGGCTTGTGTCGAGTTTTGATTTCATCTTAGATTGAAGTTCGGTGAATTCGGATTGCAAGGATGTTGCGCGGTCTGTTAGCTCCTCGATCTCTCGTGTTTTGTCCGTCTTGAAGTTTTCGTATTCCTCCTCGAGGCTTGCGAGCTTGGAGGCAGCTTCGTCGTGGTCTTGCTTGTACTTTTCCATTTCTTCTTCTAGAGACGTTACGAGCATATGTTCGTCGTCGCCGATTTGCTGCAGCTTCAGTGACTTGGCCTCTGCCTCCTCTTGATGGCGTTGCAACTCGTTTTCCTTCAAGGTCACCTTGTCCTCCAGGTCTTGGATGATCTTTGCAAGGTCGTCCCCACACTTTTCCAAGTATGCTATTTGTTCGGAGCCTGCTTTAAGCTCGTCCTTGAGCTTCGTCGTGTCCTCGCCTGCTTCCTTGAGTTCTAGTTCCAACCGCTCCACGATCTCAGCCATGTCGTCCCCGCACGTTTGTAGATATGCCGCTTGTTGTTCTGATTTTGAAAGCTCGTCTTGTTTCTCACTCACGTCTCCCTCCAGCTTCTCTACGATGGCGGCAAGGTCGTCCCCGCACTTTTGCAGGTATTGCTCGTTCGTCGCAGCCTCCTGTAGCTTCCCCTCGAGATCTTCGTTTGATTCCTTCAAATCTGACACCTGCTTCTTCAGCTCCCCGCATTCAGTGGTTTTCAAGACCAGATTATTCTCCAGCTCAGAGACATCGCCGTTACGTGCCGCCGCTTGCGCATCCATTCGGGTTTGCAGTTCTTCAACTTCGTCCGTCTTGGCCTGCAGATCTTCATTCAGCTTGTTAATTTGTTCCTCTTTTTCTTGAAGTGAGCTCTCCAAGGCGCTCTTTTCCTCCTCGAGACTGGCTTGCTTCTTCTCGTACTCCTCTTTCAGATCAGAGTGGCCTGCTTCCAGTACTGTGAGGCTCTCTGTTGACGTTGCGAGTTTTGCAGCTAGTTCTTCATGCTGCTTTCCAGCTTCTGCTTCGTAAGCATCGTATTTCTCCTGTAGCTCTGTCAGCTGTTTCTTCAGCTCCTCGCATTCAGAGCTACTTGCGACGAGCTTGCTCTCCAGCTCAGAGACATCGCCGTTACGTGCCGCCGCTTGCGCATCCATGTTCCTCGTCAGCTCTTCAACTTCGTCCGTCTTGGCCTGCAGATCTTCATTCAGCTTGTTGATTTGTTCCTCTTTTTCTTGAAGTGAGCTCTCCAAGGCGCTCTTTTCCTCCTCGAGACTGGCTTGCTTCTTCTCGTACTCCTCTTTCAGATCAGAGTGGCCTGCTTCCAGTACTGTGAGGCTTTCTGTTGACGTTGCGAGTTTTGCAGCTAGTTCTTCATGCTGCTTTCCAGCTTCTGCTTCGTAAGCATCGTATTTCTCCTGTAGTTCTGTCAGCTGTTTCTTCAGCTCCTCGCATTCAGAGCTACTTGCGACGAGCTTGCTCTCCAGCTCAGAGACATCGCTACCGCGAGCTTCCGCCTCAACTTCAGTCTTTTTCACGAACTGCTCGTGTTCAGTGGTCTTAGAGTCTAGCTTCTCAGTCAGGCTGCCGATTTCCTCCTCTTTAGCACGCACTGCGGCTTGCAAGGCATCTCGTTCCTCCTCTAGCTCCCTGTGCTTCACTTCGAGTAGGACCAGCTTATGCGTGGCGCCCTCTAGGTCGTTCGAGGTGCATGCTGCAGCCTCACCTTCAGCGTTGTATTTTTCCTTCAGTTGAGAGTGTTCCGTTTCCAAGGCCTTCAGGCTCTCCTGCGCCGCTGCGATCTCGACATGCAGCGCCTCGGCAGCCGTGGCAGCTTCCTCCTTGTCCTTGGCTGATTCTTCTTTGTGGGCGCTGTACTCTTTCTGAACGGCAGCCAGTTCCCCATTGACACTCTCCAACTCAGCAGTCTTAGCGTCGCTTCCCGTCGTAAGTTGGTCCGCCTTCTCATGCAGAGCGGTGATCTCTGCTTTCAAATCTGTCATTGCGCTTGTCTGCTCGTCGGCAGAAGCGGTTGTTGCTTCTTTATAAGTACCGAATTCGGCCTGTGCTGCGTCTAACTGGCTGCGCACCTTATCGAGCTCCTCCCCGTTGGCTCGCACTGTGCTCTGCAACGTGTCACGTTCCTCCTCAAGCCCCTTGTACTTCACTTCAAGCATCACGAACTGTTGCGTGGAAGCTTCGAGATCGGCTGAAGCACGGGTTCCTTCCTGACGCTCGTTCTCGCACATCTCCTTCAGTCTGGCATGCTCGGCTTCGAGAGCGGTCAATTCCTCGGAAATCTTCGAGGTCTCTGCATTCTGCGCATCGTGCTCTTCTCGCAAATCTGTCAGCTGCTTCTTCAGCTCCTCGCACTCAGCGGTGCTCGCAACGAGACTGCTGTCCAGCTCAGACATATCACTGGTACGGGCTGCTGCCTCGGCTTCTGCCTTCTTCACGAACTCCTGGTGGTCGGCAAGCTTGAACTCTAGCATCTCAGTGAGGTCGGCGTTCTGCCTTTTCAGCTCGTCGAGTTCGCCTTCGTTCGCGTCCTGCATCTCTTGGAGTTCGGTGGCTTTTGTTGCCAGAACATTGCGCAGGTCTTGGGTGGTGGAGTCGCGGAGGGAGGCAAGCTCGCGGCTGGCCTCGAGTTCAGACCCTATGTGGCGGAGGGACGTGGTGAAGTAGGAGACGAGAGCGGCATTTGACTCCTGAGCGTGGAGCGTCTCGTGGGAACACCTTGCGTGGGATTCCTGAGAGATGAAGAGAAGGATCTGGGAGTGGGTGAGGTTGGACTCCGCCTTTGCACGCAAGTTGCCTTCCGACGTCAGCTGTTGCTGCATATCATCGAGCTCGTCTTCTGCATCTGCGGCTGCTGCTTTTTCTGCTTTTTGTATCTTCCGTTTTGCGTCGACACGGGCTTGTTCAATCTCGTCGTCTTTGGCCTCGATCTGCTCCTTGAGGTCCGCAATGCACGCTTTGAACTCACCTGATACCAGCAGGTACTCCTCGTCCTTTCGCTTCTCGGTTTCTTGGGCAACACGGTCCTGGTCTTGCTGCGATTTCTTTTGTGCTTTTTCAATACCAGCAGACAGGAGGTCCCGGTCGTCCCGAAGAACAGAGAGTTCTTTTGAGATGCGTTCGTTGGTCTCTGTGGCGTGTTGGAGCTCCTCTGTGGCATCTGAAAGGCGTTCTTCACTGATCTCCAACTGCCGTTTCGTGTCTTGATAGTGGGTGGCGGTCTTTTGAAGGTCTTCAAACTGCGCCTGGAGATGGGTTTTTGCGTCGAAAATAGATTTGTATTGTTGCTGTAGTGATTCTACTTCGGAGGTAGCTTGTTCTTTTTCTCTTAGGGACTCGTCGAGCTGGTACTCCATGTTCTTTCGGGTTCGTTGGAGCTCGGTGACTCTCTGGTTGAGTGCGGCGTAGGCTCGTTCGGCTTCTCGTAGTTCTGACGCACGTACCATTTCAGGGCCTTCAGTGTCTTGCACTATGCCTTTGTCGATTTGCATTTTGAGGAGCGTGTTCTCGCGGGTTTTCTCCTTGCACTCGTCCTTCAGAGCAGAGACTTCTTTTGCTAGATTCCGACCCATATCAACTGTTTTCATCAGGTTTTCTCTCACCCCGAATATCTGCTCCAGACACCTAGCTGCATCCCGCAGTACTTCCTTGTCGTAGCCCTCTTCGCCGTCTGCTGCTAATATTTTTTCTATCGCTTCCAGTACTTCATCCACATCGTCATCTTCTCCTTCCATTTTTTTTTTTCTTCTTCTTCTTCCCCCTTCCACTTTCGAGGGGTGTACAAAGGGGGAAAACAAAATCAGGAGAATAAAGAAAATTTCACCACGTAAAGATATAAAAAAAAAAAAAAACTCAAAGTGCAGGACAAACCCCCTCATGGAGGGCCGCCTTCGAGACCCGCAAAAAAAAAAAAAAAAAAAAAAAGAAAAGAAAATGGGGCTTTGATTGCAACACTAGGTGGCGTTAAGCGTGCAATGAAGCACGAACTACCTACTTGATTACAGGGGCGCTCCTCGGCCGAGCAGTAGCTTCTTCTGCGTTCCGCATCGTGTCCTTAATGCGTGCGGTGTGCTCAACCCCAGCCGGAGCGTCCCGGGTAACCAAGATTCTGCGCTCGTGCAGTTTGCTGCCGTTCGTCACCCATCGCATCTGCGTTACGTTCTTCCACTCGGGCGCTACCGGTGATGACCGACGAGGAGGTCAACAGCGAACAACACATCTGATGTACTTCTTATATTTCCATGTTACCACCCTAAAAAAAAAAAAAAAAAAAAAAAAAAACGCAATAGGAGGGCGAGCGCAGTGAAAAGCCCCACGTTGTAAGAAGAAAAAGAAAAGAGAGCGGAAGACAGGAAAAAATGAGAGGGAGGCGGACGAGGTTTTCTTTTTTTTTTTTCTCTTTTTTTTTAACTTCTTTTTTTTTTCCCCCTCTCTCCTTCATTTCCTTTCGCATAATGCACTAAAGGAAAACCCAAGAGAAACAATAAGAAGGGGTCAAAAAGAAAAAAAGCAAAAAAAGATTTAAAAAAAAAGCACACCACAAAAAAACAAACAAAGACAAGACAAGAATAAGGACTACATATTTTCTTTTTTTATTCATATTTTTATTTTATTTTTTTTATCAGCTGTAAAAAAAAAAAAAAAAAAAAACCAAAAACCCCTGAGAGAGAAATCATTGGGGGATAGCAAGCCCACTTCACGAAGACCTTTCCCCACAATTTTTTTTTTCCCCCTCATTTTTTTTTTTTTTTTTTTTCAAATACTTATCGCAGAATACACAGTTCGACAGGACACACCAGACCCAGTACACTGAGGACCATCAGACTCCCAAAGAAGCCCAACCTCTGCACTCGATAGAGGGTTCGTCTTTGTAAGACAAGAGTAACCGTAACCACCGGGCCAGACAAGAACACCAGAGTTCCAAGAAATAGTACCGTTTCCGAACTCCTCTGTCCCGACCCGCGCGACACCATTTGTACGGGAAGACGTGCTGGCTGCATTTGCGAAGACGACCGTTCCGTCAGGAAGGGTGATGATGGACCCCTGGTTCACAGGGTCGACGAGAACAGGGTCGAATGTACGTTTTGTGAAGGTAACCCCATTATCGTAGGAGTACGCAACACCACGGCAGTCGCAGGCCGTATCGTGTCTATTTCTCATGTTGGCAACAATGACACCTGAGGGAAGCTGTGTCATCGATGCTTCGTTCTGCCCTTGCAAAGACACAGGGCAGTTCTCCGTCAGGTTGTACACCTCCCCTGCGGCATCTGTGGAGTACCACACATTGTCGTAAGCGTAGTTCCCAACGTGGCCGATGAACATAAGCCTGCCGTCGTTGAGTTCCAGTCCCGGTCCAGGGCCCACCGCTGCACGGGGTACATTGATGCTGATATTTTTCGTCCATTCCACACCGTCCGTCGATTTCATCTGGTACACCGCGGAGGATAAATCGTTGTACTGTAGAACAACAACCTGTCTTTTTTCAGACCAAACCGGAGTTGGTTCCATTGCACCCCTTGCTATCACTACCAGGTTGGACCACGTGGCACCGTTGTCATCGGAGTGCTTCGTGCATAGATCCCTGTTGTTGTTTTTAACGGTAGGCGGGTGGGTGTTCGGTGTTGTTGGTTCGCACCCGTCGCCTGTCCAGTTCCTGCATTCTGCAAACGCTAGTAACCTGTTATTCATAGTGGGGATGGACACGATGGCGGGGATACGTATGCAAGGGTAGCCGCCTTCATAAGGGGTGAAGACTTCAACGAAGGTTGTGTTGGTGGCTTGGCATGCTTTAAGTTGCGATGCGAGCTCTTCACTTCTCGAACAGTAGTCATGGCCGCCTGTGTAGTGAGACTTGTCTGGTGACAGTGAAGAATTTGCATAACACCTCCATGAGTAGCTGCTGTCCTCGTACCCTGTGCTGTTCCTTGCGTAGAGCTGTGCGACAGGAGGCACCATTGTGTTCAGACAGTCGACGTTGTTGCTGCACCACTTGTCTAGGATGTCTTGGCATCTCGGGCTCACGCCCTGTGCAATTGCTAGGCTTGTTGCGATTACTATGGCTGTTTTATACATTTTCTTTTTTTTTTTCCCACTTTTTTTTTTTTTTTTTTTTTTTTTTTTTTTGCACACGGTTGAAAAAATAAAAAAGAAATATTTTAACATTTTTTAGCTTGATGCCGAATAAACAAGAAAGAACGCCCGGGGCACTAGACTCAGACTACATCAGCCGCGTGCAGATCTTTGAAGACGGGGAGGGGACGTTGTACACGGTGAGCGACCTGGTGGTGGCTGATATGATGAGAAATCTTGGCACTATTTGGCATGTTGGATTTCCCCCTATAAGAAAAAAAAAAAATCTTGGCACAAAATGGGAGGCTGAAAATCCCCCTTATCAGAAAAAATAGGGAATTTCGTCTGCTGCCATTTCTTTCGACCCGTTCTCGAACTGCATGCCGCACACGAACCTGTACCCCACATGCGAGTCTGAGACCACCCTCAACTAGAATACCAGTTATGAGCTGCTGTACCGAAGAAGAGTGTAAGTAAGCATGTCGAAGTTTTACAGCGCCACCAAGCGTTTGTTCGGAAAGGCTTGTGTGTACTCCGGCGATCCTATCGGTGCCCTAAGAGATGATGGCTTGAAAAAAAAAGGCGATGTTTAAGGGCAAATCCCACTCGAGGACCACCCTTAGGGCTATGCTGGCAGGAAACGTGGAAACGTTTCCGTTTCCGTTCCCGTTTCCGTTTCCATACTTTTCAAAATTCTTATGAAACGGCTTCCTTCTTAAGGAAACATAAGGAAACGTTTCCGTTTCCGTTTCCCTTTTTTTCAAAAAATGCATGGAAACGCGTTTCCATGCCAGCATAGCCTTAGGGGGGGTGGGGGTCTATCTCTTGATGCTTTCCTTTTGGAGCCTCGCTTTCGTTCCGATGGCGGATACCGGTGTCTTTCGCAGACGGTTGATGCGGTCCTTCTTCAGGTTGGTTTTCAGCTCTTTTAGCCTGTCCTGGGTTTCTCGTGAGGGAAGATCGGTCTCCTTGCAAAGCCTATCGCCGCCTTCCCTCCTATTGCCATGAGGGACTTCACTCTCGTTTTGTTCTTCGCCGGGAAAGGCTTTTTCTTTCCTTGTAATGCGCACCTGTCGTTCACCTTTTGGATCAGTTTCTTGATCCTTCGCGCCTTTTCCTCCTGCGTCACTCCCAGCGATCTTCGTGTCGTCGCTTCGAAGTCTAGGGCTAACTCCACCGCGTCACCTCCGACGTCGTGTCTTCTTTAACCCATCTTAGCTCCGACATCCATTTCAACAGCGACTCCGCGTACATCCGCAGTATCCCACTCGTCGCCCTCCAACGTTGGCGTCAAGTGCTTTACTCCCACCACTTTCCGTTCCCACGGCAGTTCTCCTCCAAAATCCTCCACTTGTATCAGTTCCTCATCACGTTTTGCTACTATCATCGCCAGGTACCTCTGCAACCTCTCCAGGTGTGCAAATCCGTGCCCCCTCGGCAAGATCCCGTGCAGTTCCAGGCAGAGAGGCCAGCCTGACCTGTCGCGTAGCGGTTCCAACCCGTCCCTCGCTAGCTCTTCCTGCGCAAGTGGGCATTCGTACAGCTGGTGCCGTAGCAGCGTCACTGTGTTCTGGTGTACTGCCGTGCATATGTCGCATCTATAATTCTGAGGAAGCATTGTCTCTCCGGGTGGTCTCCCGTCCTCTCTTTTCAAGTCATCATTGTCCGGTTCTTCTTCCTCACTTGCCGGGTCGAGCGGTACGGTTTTCGGTCCCGCACTGGCGTGTGGGCTTATGTAGGGGACTGCTCCTGCTATGATCCTCCTGAACGGTAGGCTACCACCGGATCCCTCTCCTCCTTCCACAGCCTATTCGTTTCAGGGTCAGCCCCAGCCTCGAGTCCTCGTACCGTGCTCCTTTCTAAAAAAAAAAAATCGAGGATTTGGCATGATAAAATGCAACACCTCAAGACCTATCGAAAGATGGATTGACCACCCTTCGCGTACTCACTGATGTATGACCAGTTGAAGATCTTTTCTCCTGCAAAACCACACACTTCTTCTGTAACATCCTTTGGTTACTAGTGCCCCTTAATTCCGTATAAGGTCTTTGGTCGAGTTCACGAGTATTAATTATAAAATATCTTTGGCATTATTGCTTCCTTTAAACACGGTTATTGATAGGTTGTACTCATCTGCCCACCATTGTATCAAAAGACTAGTTTTCATTTGTAAAAAAATAGATAAAATCCCAATAACGTGGGATCAGCTACCCTTTGGAACGTCCACATATTTCCTGCTATTCTATTCCATTTTAGAGGAAATGCACTTTTCTGGTAAGCTAGTTTGGATCACATTAACAAAGATTGTATATATAAAGGGCTCTTTCTGTGAGGGCATGTGTCAACCCCACTTGCACACGAACTGCTTTTTTTTTTTTTTTTTTTTTTTTTTAAATTCCACCTCCTCTTGGTCTAGCCAGACCGACCCCACCCAGCTGGGCTGTGTGGAGCCAACGGAAGTGTGTTGAGACGTTCGTGCTTTCGTGTCGGCCTGTGTTATTGTTGTGATTTTAACATCACTTCGACCGCTGCTTATACGTAAGCGTTCTTTTTCTTTCAATCGATATAAAATATAGCGCGCTTCACGACTTCAATCAGCTTTCTGCAGCTCCTGTTCTTTCCTTCGACCCTTCCATCCATCACCTAGATGCGGTAAATGAAGTTGTTGCAGTTTTGGTGGGTGCGGGAGTGTATTGGGATTTTTTAGGGGCGTGCATTTTTGAGAGGAAGTGAGTTGGGGGTTCGGGATGAGTTAAAACTGTTGCTTTGGGGATGATCTGTACCTCTCACAGTGGGCGACATGTTTACCTTTTTAAGTAGGTGGTAAAGAAGCTTGAGCTAAAAGTAAAGCGAGGCAAAATAAAGAAGAAAGTTGGGATTGTGTCGATCGATGGGTGTGGTTTTGTTCTTTTTCCAACAGAAAAGAAACACACAATGAAGGGGAAGGGGACACCCCACTGATATAAAAAGTAAAAATCAAAGCCCGCTGATACGAGAAAACCTCAACATAAAATTTTTACAAAGATGATATCAAGCCCACTATGATAAATTAAACCCGGGGGGAGGTATGGTCTCTTCTTTCTATTTTTTTTTTTCTTTGGGGGAAGAATAGGTAACTGTCTCCAGCTGGCCGCCCTGTGCTGCTAGATGAACCGGTGTCCAACCGTCGTTGCTTTTGACACCTGCGTCTTAACCAAGAGTTTCAACAAGTTTTTTTTTTTTTTTTTTTTTTTTTTTTTTTTTTTTTTTTTTTGTGTATGAAACGGAAAGAGTGCGTGATGCCGCACCTCTCCTTTCAATAAGATATCTAACTGTCTTGAAGCGGCCGTACCGTGATGCTCGATAAACCGGTGGCCAACCGTCGTTGCTTTTGACACCGCAGTCTTGACCGAGAGTTTCGACGTGGGCGCCCTGTGATGCTAGATGACACCTGCGTCGCTACCGCAAGTTTCAACAAGATGACAACTGTCTCGAAGCGGCCGTACCATGATGCCTGATGAACCGGTGTCCGGAAAAAAAATAAAAATAAAAAAAATGAATTTCCTGGGCTCTCGGCTCTGTACACCCCAGAAAAACCCCTAAGATCACCCCTATATATGCGGAAGATGACCACGCCCTGCCGACCCTGCAGAGGCTTCCCTGAGCCCCGTGGGTGGGCGTGGCCCTGCCGGCCCTGCGGAGGCTTCCCCGAGCCCTGTACCCCTAAGATCAGCCCTATATATGCGGAAAATCACCCCTCAAAATGCGGAAAATCACCCCTCAAAATGCGGAAAATCACCCCTCAAAATGCGGAAAATCACCCCTCAAAATGCGGAAAATCACCCCTCAAAATGCGGAAAATCACCCCTCAAAATGCGGAAAATCACCCCTCAAAATGCGGAAAATCACCCCTCAAAATGCGGAAAATCACCCCTCAAAATGCGGAAAATCACCCCTCAAAATGCGGAAAATCACCCCTCAAAATGCGGAAAATCACCCCTCAAAATGCGGAAAATCACCCCTCTATATGCGGAAAATCACCCCTCAAAATGCGGAAAACCACCCCTCAAAATGCGGAAAATCACCCCTCTATATGCAAACTCCCAAATAGGGCTCCATCCAGGTAATAACCAAAACAGGAAGCCCAGCTGTTCCTGATCGACTGGCCGGAGACAGCATCCCAGGCTGTTTCGACCCACCTAGGAAAAAAACAGGAAAAGAAAAAGCCTCGTGGTATACCTCAAGTGAGGCCCTTTAATCGAGCTAGTAGAGGGCACCTCCCATGATTCAGCCGCCGCCCCTGAGGCAATCAGCTTGTCGAGCCTTCGTGTGGCCCACTTTTTATAACTGTAATGCAGTGACTATTCATTATTAAAAAAAAATACTGACTTGGTGAACGCCCCGAGAATCTCTTTGTGAAAGGTACAAAAGCCTGATTGCTTCCTTAACACGATTTTTACATGGCTGTACTCATTAAAGACTAGTTTTCATTTGTGAGTAGTGTTGTTCCCTCTAAATGTTGCTGTTTTTTTTTTTTTTTTTTTTTTTTTTTTTTTGTTTGTTGTAAACAATAGATAAAATCCCAATAACGTCGGATCAGCTACCTTGGAACGTCCACATACTTCCGCTATTCTATTCCATTTTAAAGGAGATGCACTGTTCTGGCAAGCTAGTTTAGATCACATTAGTGCTTCAAGGATTGTCTGGCGTCTGCTCAAGTAAGATGTGCATAAAAGGCTCTTCTGTGAGGGCATGTGTCGACTCCACATGAATTTCGTGACATGGACTGCTTTTATTATGCTAAAATAGGTCCAAAGACGGGCTGACCTCCTCCCTCAGTACACTCCTACTTCTCTACCATCTCAGACCAGGCCTTCTCACCTGGTGCGGCTCTTCACAGGTCTTCACCCACTTCGCTATGGTATCGATTTCTCTTTTTTCTTTTTCACTCACTGAGGGCCTCATTATTTCCTCCGGCGACGACGGACGCAGCGGCAGTGGTGGCAGGCACCTGCAGAACACGAACGACCAATAAAGTACAGAAACTGTAGCTTTAGAATCATTGGTCTTAACTTTTTCATTTTCTTTTTCTTCTAACCCCACCATTCTCGTAGCAGCGCGGACATAATATGTTTTTTGACATACTGTAAAACGAAAAACTCCCGGACGGAAAAATGTCCGAGTATTTTTGGCGTCCGGGAATTTTTCCGTCCGGGAATTTTTTTTAGGTAAGGCCGTCAGGGGGCCTGGTCCACTACCACCTATATACTGGCCTGGGCTGCAAACGGCAACCGCGCGAAGAAACCCCCAGGGTTCCCTTTCTGCATCTTTGTCCTCCCTTGCTGCCCCTGAGGCAATCAGCTTGTCGAGCCTTCGTGTGGCCTACTACCTTTCTTAATAGATGCTTTACAGCTGCGTTCAACCCAATATCCATCGGTTGAACCATGTAGGTGAGCCCAGGGGGACAAAAGCAATGTGCACGTTTGCGCCTGCGAACCACTCTACGAACCCATAGGCATAGGTCGTATGAGAGTTGTGGTCGCCGACAAGCAGCAGAATCGGCCCGTTCGGCAAAACCATGGGAATCGATGATTTATAGCAAAAAGGAAGAAACAGCTCCGTAACCCAGATACCGAGTATCATAATTAGCCCAATGATTGGGCGATGCCGCTAGGCTCCATTCGGTGGGCGGGTGCTTGACCGGGGCACGGATAATCCCTGCCGGTTGCGTTTCCGTTTTGCCTTTGTATTTAACCATCCAGCCAAGGAAACAGCCAGCTGTTCGGTTATAGCCCGTTTTGTCCCCCAAGCCACGGACTTTTACGACCTTAGCACCCCTTTTTTTTGTTTTGGTTTTTAACCCCGTATTCCAGACCAATTCCGGCCTTACTTTATGGGTGTCGATTATGGACCTGAATTCCATGGTGAAACAGCGTGCCTTCTCGTTGTCCTTCTCGTTTCCGGGCTTTCCGGAGGTGGCTTGCGGCTTTTGTCTTTCCTGCTGCAAAATTTTGTCAGCCTAGCCAGTGGAAAAGGACAGTGCCCCACCAAAGTCTACCAGGTCTGTCTTTCGGGCTGGATTGGCGCACAGCAGCCCTTCTGCATAGGTGCATATTTGTTGTGCTGGGATAGGCTCACCAAGCCCGTTTACCTATCGACTCAAGCAAAAACCTTTCAGCCCCCGAAGGATGCTAAATCCCGTATTGGGCGATACGCAGCTATCACGGCGTCGCGGCGGCCAGGGTGTGGTTGGGTGGAATAGCAACGTCCAGTATTTCCGTCTGGAAGAAACCGGGGGCTCTGTTGAACCTGTTGCTGCCGTCTTCTGACCGAGGCAGAGGCCGCCAAGCTGCTTTCGGGGGTTTGTACTGGCCCGGTGTAAGGAGTTTATCTCCTCCACCTCTCGGGGGTGAGCTGGCCGGGGGTGTCAGCACCAAAGTTGGGCCCCTCACAAGCCAGCTGCTCAACGTGCCATGGGTAGTCGAACTGGTCAATTTGACGAAAGAAGTACGGGTTTATGAGAAGTTGAAGATCCCGTGGGTGCTGTTTGTTGGTGCATTGAAAGGGGAAGAAAAATCCAAACTGCCACGCAGGGTGACATTTTGGCTCTGCACAAGGAATAAAGCCCTTCCAGGCAAACGTGGTGGGAGCTGCTACCCCCCTCAAGTAAAAAAACTTCTTCCCAGAAAAACTCCCGGACGGAAAAATGTCCAGGTTTTTTTGGTGTCCGGGAGTTTTTCCGTCCGAGAATTTTTCCGTCCGACATTATTCGTTTTACAGTAACTATTTTCCTTAATAATTTCTTTTGATATCTATTCTTTGTTTTTACAGTGCTTCATGCTTTCAAACACGTAACAAGGATCTGTCGGGTTTTGTTAGTCACGTCTCTGCAAAGCAAACTAAACCATCTCAGGTCAGGGGGTTCTCGGGGAAATGTAGCGAGAAACACCATTTCGAGGTCACGTGCACGCCATCTGAGCAGTCCCGGTATGCGCATTCTTGCTTTGTTCTAAGAGGGCACACCTTCTCGGCCTTTTGGCTAAGATCAAGTGGAGTATCTGCTTATCAGCTTAATATCTGGACGAGGGTAGGAGGCACCTCACGGCGCTGTTACGGGGTACGCTATGCGGAGGTATGTGGCGGTAGAGGCTGAGGACGGTGTGACGGCAGATCCACAAGAAATGGACGACGAGGGATCTTCTGCTCGGAAAGACGAGAACCGCAATTCTCCAATTTCAAGAAAAAGTACGAGGTACACACACAACACCAGGAAATGCCGAGGTCGCTGAATCGCAAGCGTCCCAGGGGCGCGTGTGGAGCCGACGGAAGGCGCAACGCAGAGCTGAAGAGGCTGCCCACGTGGGTACTGGACGGACTGGCTCCCTTCGGAATTAGCGACACCAGGACCGTACACAAGGCTTCCGGCCACCTCCCTTCCCTCTCGATCAGATTAAACAGGTCTGCCAGCGGGCCTAGGATGTCTTGGCATCTCGGGCTCACACCCTGTGCCATTGCTAGGCTTGTTGCGACTACTATGGCTGTATGCATTCTTTTTTTTTTATTCGCCTTTTTTTTTTTTTTTTTTTTTTTTTTTTTTTTGCGCGGTTGAATAAAAAAAAATCTTTTTTAAACTGGATGCCGAATAAACAAGAAAGAAAAAGAAGAAGAAGAAATAAGTAAGATATAAAAAAAAAAAAAAAAAAGAATAAAAAAGAGAAGGAAAAAAAAAGAAAGGAAAGGAAAATAACTGAAATAACTGATTTTTTTTTATCCCGAGAAGAGGAGGGAGGGAGGGGGGGGATTTGCGCGGAAAGGGGTATGAAGAATTGAAAAAAAAAAAAAACACACAAGAAAGCCCGAGGAAGGGAACGGAGGAGGAGAAGGTGGAAGAGAAAGGACAGAGCCCCTTCTTTTTTTTTTCTTCATCTTCTTCTCTTAAGCAGAAGACTTATTCAACACCAGAAATTCTTTTTTTTTCCCGTTTATTTTCCATTTCCCCTTTTTTTTTTTTTTTTTTTTTTTTTTTTTTTACCGGTCCTCATAACGCCCAAAATTTCTAAGCCCGTCTACTTAATCCTGGACTTGCTCCAAGGGGGCTATAGAGTAGTAAAGAAAATTTCGATAACATTTTCCAAAAGTAGACAAGAACCGCCTCTTAGTTGGCCAACGGGTTTTAGAGATATGAAGCGCAGACAAAAACGTGCCCAAACATAAAAAGAAAGAGACTGACAGAGACAGAGAGAAGAACTTGCCACAGTTTGTAGACGGCCAAGAAAGATTTTATAAGTAAGGGTTTACAACAGAAGGAACCCCTTTCTGTTCTGACAGCGCCAAGGACTTGTTCTCGCCAATATAAAAAGAAAAAAAAAAAAGAAGAAGGTGTGTTACCTTGATGAGCAGGGTTTTCATTAGGCAAAAAAGAAAATAGCATTCCGAGCATAAGAAGAGGGGGGGGGGGGGGGGGGGGGAAGCTGTAGAAGGTCCTTTTATCGCACCCAGGATACGCCTCTTTTTTTTTTTGCCAACAACGTAACAAAAGAAAATCGTCCCAAATAAGAATATCCCCCTCCACCCCCCCCACTCCCTTTTTTTTTTATCGGGATTTTTTTTTTTTTTTTTTTTTTTTTCGCAACAAAAAAAAAAAAAATAATAATAAAAATAAAATAAAATAAAAAAAAAAAAAAAACATAAAAGCTATCTTGAATTATTGTTTGAGTGTTGTTTTATTTCAAGGACGCGTTAAGACGCAAAGGTGCGAGGATGGACGAAGGCGAAGGCTGCGGAGAAGGCGAAGAAGAAAACGGGGTTCGCGACCTTAAGTTATCATTCTCCGCCTCCAACACACGGACCCGAGACTGCAGCGTTGTAATCGCAGTCAACAACAGCGCCAGATCGGGTTCCCCACCGTGCTCTATGTGTATTTTTGCTTGCTCAATCTGCGACCAGAGATCAGATGTCCCTGGAGGCTCGCTTCGGAAAGAAGGGGACGGCGACATATTACCCTTCTTCCTTCTGCCAAGTCTTCGGCTATCTCCACAGTCGTTCGCTTCCTTATTCTTGGGAACGGCCCCATCACTGTCAATCGACAAACTGCTATTTGTTTTGTGTATATTTATATTATCCTCACCCCATGCTGCTTTACGCAATATGGACCCGCGAGGGGAGGCCCGTGGGTCGTACGGCTTCACGCGAATACTTCCAATGCCTGCTACTAGTTCTAGCGATTCTGATAAATCAGTTTCCGGAGGAGACACTGGCGGCGACACTGGTGGAGGTGCTTTCCCGCACTCATGCTCCATGTGATGTTTCAAATGTACAGCAAGAACATCTTCATGACAGTCCGGACACACAGCTGGTAGTTTTGGACAGTTTGCGGCAGCGTGTGCCGCCATTTGCTTTCTTGGTACCTTTTGTTTGCACATTTCGCATGTGATTGGGAGGTACCTCTTGCAGGTTTTCAGATGGTCCTCCAGCTCACATTGCACACCGACCCACTGGCACCCTCGTGCCTTGTTCGTGCAGTACGCTACTAGGGAAGCCACCTCCTTTGATTTTTTGTATAGTGATAGTAAAGCGTCCTCGTGCACGTCCACCACGCAGCCTTTCGCAGGGCATTGCTGGCTTGTTTCGAGAAGCTCTTCTATGCATTTTTTACAGTACTGATGCCCGCACTCCTGGTTGCACACCGGGTCAGTCATCACGCCCTTGCCTATGTCGCAGAGCAGGCCTTCGGGGGGCTTTTCAGGGAATCTTGACAGAGGCTTGCACGCGTTTTCGTTCAGCCCTACATAGCTGAACCCGACGCTGCGCCGCCGCTTCTCCTCCCCTGGGCTGATAGACCCCCCACTGTGCGTCCGTTGTGTTTGGGGGTCCATTTTCTTTTTGTTTTTTGTTTTTTTTGTTCCTCCCTCCCCCTCTCCCTCTTGAATGGGGGGGGGTTGAATGAAAAGATGGGGGGGGGGGGGAAATAAAGAAAAAAAAAAAAAAAACGTTTATTCCTTCTTAATGGCCTTGGTAACATCAGGCGAGAAGGTTGCCCATTTGAAAAAAAACAACACTGCATTGAGCATCACGATTACAAAGATGGCCAGGGACTCTGGTTTTTTTTTTTTTTTTTTTTCCCTTCTTCTTCCCCCCCCCCCCCCCGACATACCCATCTCCTGGGGTTTAAGAGCAGCAACGTCCCAGTCGGTGTCCTGAAGCTTCAGGAGCAAGGTTGACTTGAACAGGGCCCAAAACACCCCCGTCTCCAAGAGGTGGATGAGCATGTTGAGGCGCAGCACACCAACGTTAGCCATGTCGTAGGCAAGAACGAGCCTGGCGGTGGACAGCACCATCAGGAACCACACATAGAAAACATGGAAGGCATCACCTTTAGAAAAAGTTTTTTTTTTAAAAAAAAGAAGGATAATACGTACTCTCAGGTTCGTGAAAGAAGGCAGGGACCATTTGGTGTACCTTCTCCCCACTTATCAGCTTGGCAATAGGCATCCACTCGAAGACCCCTAGAATACCAACCCACAGTCTGAACAGACCCATTTTTTTCTTTTCTTTTTCTTTTTTCCTTCCCTGATATCGGTTTCGTTCTTTTGAAAGAGAAAAAAAAAAAAAAAAAAGGAAATATTGTTTTTCTTACGTGGAAAATTGAAGCTAAAAGCTATCAACCCTATCAAAAAAAAAAAAAAAAAAAAAAAAAAAATCAAAAGGAAAAAAGAGGGTGGGATGAAAGGTGAATTTCGTGGTCGCCTCGTGAATGAAAATGGAGAAAGCTTGCCGGTATTTTCTTTTTTCTTTTTCTTTGTTCCCCTTCTTCTACAAAAGGGGGGCGGCCTAAGGCACGCACAAATAAATATTAAAAAAAAAAAAAGCTCGATTTAGTTTTCAGTGCACAGGAGATGCTCATTGCGAATAAACAAAAAACTGAGCGGTACTTGTTCAAAATTTAAAAAGGGGGGAAAGACCCAGTCGGTCACGGTGAGAGATCGTTGGGAGGTGGAAGAATAGGTGATGGGGGGAGAGGGGGAGGGGGGGTCAACGTTGGTGTCGGCAACAAAGCAAAAAGGCAAAGTTTGGTTCACTATAAAAAAAGGGGGGGGGGGAGCACACAACGAAATCTCTCCGTTTATTTCTTTTCTTTTCACCCCCTCTCCCCTGCAAAAAAAAAAAGAAAGGGGTGGAGGGGGAGGGATCAAATGAAGCCAGGAGGTCAGTCTCTTTAACAAAAGATGCTAAAAGAAAAAATGCAAGAAAGAAATTTAATTATGCCTGCCCATGGATCTATAACCCCATTGAAAGACAAAGGAAGTTCACCCACTGTAGCACCAAGGTTTAAGAGCTCTTTACGGGTCCCATAAACTATGTATGCGTCAATAGTGGCACGTGGTCTTTCTGGTAAGTTAGATTCTACGAATAGCGAATGTAGTATATCCGGCCTGTACCTTGCTTGTATCTGCCCAGTCAAAAAGAAGATAAAATAAATGAAAAAAGTTTTTTTTTGTACATCATCACATTTCACGGTTGCTTCACGGTCTTCAGGGACTGCATCTCAGTCCATGTTCCAAGGTCAGCACACCCGTTCTCCCTCCCGATCCCGCTGTGCTTGAACCCACCGAAGGGAGCACCGTCAGTGTCCCCCAAGTGCTCGTTCACCCACACGGTACCAGACTCAACACGGGCCGCAAGCTTGTTCGCCGCCTCGATGTCCGAGGACCACACACTCCCACCCAGACCGAACTTGGTGTTGTTGGTCCTCTCCAAAGCATCCTCAACATCGTCGTAGGCAATCACAGGGAGCACAGGCCCGAACTGCTCCTCGTCCACGATTCTCACACCCTCCTTCACACCTGAGATGATGGTGGGCTCGTAGAAGTATCCATCCCTGTCCATGGCCTTCCCGCCGGTCTCGATCTTGGCGCCGCTCTTCCTTGCGTCCTCAACGAACTCGCTCACCTTGTCGAACTGCATCTTGTTGTTCAGAGGTCCGTACATCGTCTCTGCCTCCAAACCGTCTCCGAACTGTGTTGGGGTAAGAAGTTTGACAACAAGTAGATGCGTTCATACCTTCGCTGCTTCTGCGTTGGCCACCAGCTCCTTCACGAACTCGTCGTAGATGCTGCTGTGCACGTAGGCCCTCTTCACCGCCACACAGATCTGTCCAGTGTTGGCGAAAGCACCACCGAAGACTCCTGCAGCTGCCTTCTTCACATCAACATCCTTGCACACAATGGCGGCATCATTCCCACCCATCTCAAGGGTCACCCTCTTCACATCGTCGGAGCAAGCCTTCATGATGGCCTGACCAGTGGGGACAGACCCAGTGAAGGAGACCTTCCTGATGTCAGGGTGCGAGGTGAGCTGGGCTCCCGACCTGAACTTCGAGTCGTCAGAGACAATCATGTTGATGACACCCTTCGGGAAGCAGTCCTTGATGAGGGCGGTCATGACAAGGGTGGACAGGGGGGTGAAGGGAGAGGGCTTCCCGACGAAGGTGTTCCCAAGCACAACAGCAGGTGCAAGCTTCTGCATCATGCAGTAGATGGGGAAGTTCCAGGGCCCAATGCCAGCAACAGGGCCAAGGGGCCTCCTGCATACCTCAACCTTGGCCTCAGGCATGTCTGCGTGCAGAAGGGGCTTGGCGTCAATCTTCACTGCCTTCTGGATGAGACCCATTGTCATGAGCATCTCAAGGGAAGCACCAACCAGAAGCCTCTCAGGGACCTCACCACCCTTGGGCTTCCCCTGCTCCTTGCACAGAAGCTCACCAAGGGCGTCCTTGTGAGCCGCAATGATTCCCAATGCCTTCATGAAACACGCCCTGCGCTCCTCGATGGGGGTGTCCCTCCACGCAGGGAAGGCGGCCTTGGCCGCAGCAACAGCAGCATCAACATCAGAAGCATCGCAGTGGGGCGACTTCGCGAAAGCCTTCCCAGTGGCAGGGTTGACGACGTCGAAGGTCTCCTTCGCATCAACGAGCTCCCCGTTGATCAGCATCTTGTAGTCAGTGTTGATGGGCTGTTGCTCAGGGAACTTGGGGGCTTCAGGGGCATTCGGTGCACCTGCCTTTGCTGTCTTCAGGGACTGCATCTCAGTCCATGTTCCAAGGTCAGCACACCCGTTCTCCCTCCCGATCCCGCTGTGCTTGAACCCACCGAAGGGGGCGCTGTCAGTGTCCCCCAAGTGCTCGTTCACCCACACGGTACCAGACTCAACACGGGCCGCAAGCTTGTTCGCCGCCTCGATGTCCGAGGACCACACACTCCCACCAAGGCCGTATTTAGTGCTGTTGGCCCTCTCCAAAGCATCCTCAACATCGTCGTAGGCAATCACAGGGAGCGCGGGCCCGAACTGCTCCTCGTCCACGATTCTCACACCCTCCTTCACACCTGAGATGATGGTGGGCTCGTAGAAGTATCCATCCCTGTCCATGGCCTTCCCGCCGGTCTCGATCTTGGCGCCGCTCTTCCTTGCGTCCTCAACGAACTCGCTCACCTTGTCGAACTGCATCTTGTTGTTCAGAGGTCCGTACATCGTCTCCGCTTCCATGCCGTCTCCGAACTGTGTTGGGGTAGGAAGATTGAAACATGTAAAATAAAATGTTCATACCTTCGCTGCTTCTGCGTTGGCCACCAGCTCCTTCACGAACTCGTCGTAGATGCTGCTGTGCACGAAGGCCCTCTTCACCGCCACGCAAACCTGCCCAGTGTTGTTGAATGCACCACGGAAGACACCTGCAGCCGCTTTTTTCACATCAACATCCTTGCACACAATGGCGGCATCGTTACCACCCATCTCAAGGGTCACCCTCTTGGAGTCTGGGGAGCAAGCCTTCATGATGGCCTGACCAGTGGGAACAGACCCAGTGAAGGAGACCTTCCTGATGTCAGGGTGCGAGGTGAGCTGGGCTCCCGACCTGAACTTCGAGTCATCGGAAGTAATCATGTTGATGACACCCTTCGGGAAGCAGTCCTTGACAAGGGTGGTGATCATCAGGATCGAAAGGGGGGTGAAGGGAGAGGGCTTCCCGACGAAGGTGTTCCCAAGCACAACAGCAGGTGCAAGCTTCTGCATCACGCAGAGGAGGGGGAAGTTCCAGGGCCCAATGCCGGCGACGACACCGAGGGGCCTCCTGCATACCTCAACCTTTGCCTCCGGCCTGTCCATGTGCACAAGGGGCTCGGGGTTGATGGCGAGAGATTTCTTCATGCAGCTCAAAGTGAGCAACACTTCAAGGGAAGCACCAACAAACATCCTCTCAGGGGTCTCGCCACCCTTGGGCTTCCCCTGCTCCTTGCACAGAAGCTCCGCAAGAGCGTCTTTGTTTGCTTCGATGATGCCCATCGCCTTCTCGATGCACGCCCTACGCTCCTCGATGGGGGTGTCCCTCCATGCAGGGAAGGCGGCCTTGGACGTTGCAACAGCAGCATCAACATCAGCCGCATCGCAGTGGGGCGCCTTCGCGAAAGTCTTCCCAGTGGCAGGGTTGATGACGTCGAAGGTCTCCTTCGCGTCAACGAGCTCCCCGTTGATCAGCATCTTGTAGTCGGCCATTTTGAAAGTTGTTAGTCGCCTTTGGAACACTTGCTTTGGTTGACATGAAAACAAAATACTTGAATAATTGGTATGCAAGCATCCTCATAAGTGCCGCACGAAACAAGCAAATAAAAAGGAAACTACATAGTACTGACGTGGTAATGAATCATACCGAGGAGTCGAAGGTGCGCAGCACTCTTTATGAGCGGCTGTGCGAAAGACCTTATCCTCAATAAGAGCTCCCTTTTTTGAGTTTCTGCTTCAGATTCGTATTACCACTTCAAACCATATAGTCTTGAACGTTGCAAACTTCACGGCTGCTTCACAGTCTTCAGACTGCCTCTCAGTAAAAAAAAGGAGGATAAGGGATAAAATAAACGAACACACAGAATCCTTCAAGTCAGAGTCATCACGTTCACGGTTGCTTCGCGGTCTTCAGGGACTGCATCTCAGTCCATGTTCCAAGGTCAGCACACCCGTTCTCCCTCCCGATCCCGCTGTGCTTGAACCCACCGAAGGGAGCACCGTCAGTGTCCCCCAAGTGCTCGTTCACCCACACGGTACCAGACTCAACACGGGCCGCAAGCTTGTTCGCCGCCTCGATGTCCGAGGACCACACACTCCCACCCAGACCGAACTTGGTGTTGTTGGTCCTCTCCAAAGCATCCTCAACATCGTCGTAGGCAATCACAGGGAGCACAGGCCCGAACTGCTCCTCGTCCACGATTCTCACACCCTCCTTCACACCTGAGATGATGGTGGGCTCGTAGAAGTATCCATCCCTGTCCATGGCCTTCCCGCCGGTCTCGATCTTGGCGCCGCTCTTCCTTGCGTCCTCAACGAACTCGCTCACCTTGTCGAACTGCATCTTGTTGTTCAGAGGTCCGTACATCGTCTCTGCCTCCAAACCGTCTCCGAACTGTGTTGGGGTAAGAAGTTTGACAACAAGTAGATGCGTTCATACCTTCGCTGCTTCTGCGTTGGCCACCAGCTCCTTCACGAACTCGTCGTAGATGCTGCTGTGCACGTAGGCCCTCTTCACCGCCACACAGATCTGTCCAGTGTTGGCGAAAGCACCACCGAAGACTCCTGCAGCTGCCTTCTTCACATCAACATCCTTGCACACAATGGCGGCATCATTCCCACCCATCTCAAGGGTCACCCTCTTCACATCGTCGGAGCAAGCCTTCATGATGGCCTGACCAGTGGGGACAGACCCAGTGAAGGAGACCTTCCTGATGTCAGGGTGCGAGGTGAGCTGGGCTCCCGACCTGAACTTCGAGTCGTCAGAGACAATCATGTTGATGACACCCTTCGGGAAGCAGTCCTTGATGAGGGCGGTCATGACAAGGGTGGACAGGGGGGTGAAGGGAGAGGGCTTCCCGACGAAGGTGTTCCCAAGCACAACAGCAGGTGCAAGCTTCTGCATCATGCAGTAGATGGGGAAGTTCCAGGGCCCAATGCCAGCAACAGGGCCAAGGGGCCTCCTGCACACTTCAACCTTGGCCTCAGGCATGTCCACGTGTACGTAAGGCGACGCATCAATTGCGGTGGCCTTCTGGATGAGACCCATTGTCATGAGCATCTCAAGGGAAGCACCAACCAGAAGCCTCTCAGGGACCTCACCACCCTTGGGCTTCCCCTGCTCCTTGCACAGAAGCTCACCAAGGGCGTCCTTGTGAGCCGCAATGATTCCCAATGCCTTCATGAAACACGCCCTGCGCTCCTCGATGGGGGTGTCCCTCCACGCAGGGAAGGCGGCCTTGGCCGCAGCAACAGCAGCATCAACATCAGAAGCATCGCAGTGGGGCGACTTCGCGAAAGTCTTCCCAGTGGCAGGGTTGACGACGTCGAAGGTCTCCTTCGCATCAACGAGCTCCCCGTTGATCAGCATCTTGTAGTCAGTGTTGATGGGCTGTTGCTCAGGGAACTTGGGGGCTTCAGGGGCATTCGGTGCACCTGCCTTTGCTGTCTTCAGGGACTGCATCTCAGTCCAGTTGTCAATATCTGCCCTCCCCTTCTCCCTTCCAAGCCCGCTGTGCTTCATCCCACCGAAGGGAGCACCTTCAGTGTTCCCCAAGTGCTCGTTCACCCACACGGTACCAGACTCAACACGGGCCGCAAGCTTGTTCGCCGCCTCGATGTCCGAGGACCACACACTCCCACCCAGACCGAACTTGGTGTTGTTGGTCCTCTCCAAAGCATCCTCAACATCGTCGTAGGCAATCACAGGGAGCACAGGCCCGAACTGCTCCTCGTCCACGATTCTCACACCCTCCTTCACACCTGAGATGATGGTGGGCTCGTAGAAGTATCCATCCCTGTCCATGGCCTTCCCGCCGGTCTCGATCTTGGCGCCGCTCTTCCTTGCGTCCTCAACGAACTCGCTCACCTTGTCGAACTGCATCTTGTTGTTCAGAGGTCCGTGGGTGGTACCTTTCTCCATGCCGTCTCCGAACTGTATTACATATGCTGTGGCGAGATGTTCATACCTTCGTTGCCTCTGCGTTGGCCACCAGCTCCTTCACGAACTCGTCGTAGATGCTGCTGTGCACGTAGGCCCTCTTAATGGCAATGCAAATCTGTCCAGTGTTGGCGAAAGCACCACCGAAGACACCTGCAGCTGCCTTCTTCACATCAACATCCTTGCACACAATGGCGGCATCGTTACCACCCATCTCAAGGGTCACCCTCTTGGAGTCTGGGGAGCAAGCCTTCATGATGGCCTGACCAGTGGGAACAGACCCAGTGAAGGAGACCTTCCTGATGTCAGGGTGCGAGGTGAGCTGGGCTCCCGACCTGAACTTCGAGTCTTCAGAGACAATCATGTTGATGACACCCTTCGGGAAGCAGTCCTTGATGAGGGCGGTAAACAGAAGGGTGGACAGGGGGGTGAAGGGAGAGGGCTTCCCGACGAAGGTGTTCCCAAGCACAACAGCAGGTGCAAGCTTCTGGAACAAGCAGAGGAGGGGGAAGTTCCAGGGCCCAATGCCGGCGACGACACCGAGGGGCTTCCTGCACACCTCAACCTTGGCCTCCGGCCTGTCCATGTGCACAAGGGGCGCAGCGTCAACATTCAAGACTCTGGTCATGGCGGCGATGGTCGCGTTGACCTCTCCTTTGGCACCAGTGGCCTTGGGCTTCCCCTGCTCCTTGCACAGAAGCTCCGCAAGAGCGTCTTTGTTAGCACCGATCAAATCAATAGCTTTCTTAAGACATGCCTTACGCTCCTCGATGGGGGTGTCCCTCCACGCAGGGAAGGCGGCCTTGGCCGCAGCAACAGCAGCATCAACATCAGAAGCATCGCAGTGGGGCGACTTCGCGAAAGCCTTCCCAGTGGCAGGGTTGATGACGTCGAAGGTCTCCTTCGCATCAACGAGCTCCCCGTTGATCAGCATCTTGTAGTCGGCCATTTTTTTATTTTCTCGTTTTGTCTTATTTTAAATGGCATGAAGTTACGTTTTGTATTTGGTTTTTTTTTTTAAATATGTTTTCCCGAAGAGAAGTGAGGGGGGAGGATGAGAATAGAGGGGGGTATTCATTTTTTTTTAATTGTTGGAAAGAAACGAAGGGAAATGGCAATGCTTGGATAAGGAACACGAAGAATAAATGGGGCGACAACGATGAACAACAACAAAGAAAAATACTTTAATCTAGCTTGTCAGGCCGGACATTTTGTCAAAAAAAGAAAAAAGTGCTTCGGCCGAAGATATTAATACTGCTCCCAAAGGGATTTTCTAGAGATTTAGCAGAAAAGAGGAACTTGGCCGTTGGTTGTACGTGCCGGTAAAACCTAGAGAAGTTTGTAAAACCCGTAAACACGTTGCCAATGTTCCCCTTTTTGTTTAGACAAGTCAAAGAGACTCTCTTGCAAAAAAGAAGGGGAGGGAGGGGGGGGGGGGGGTTTAGGGGTTGAAGCCAAACAAATCTGTCTCGACCTGGCCTTTATTTCACCCCCCCCTTTTTTTCTTTTTTTATTCTGTTTTAGACAACACGTTTTTTTGTCGAGACTACAACCTATATGTTTGGCAACGCAAAAAAAAAAAAAAAAAAAAAAAAAAAAGAACAACAACAAAACAAAAAAAATAAATATTTACGAGAATAGAAGTTGGTGGAGCCCTGTAGAAGACGCCCACCCACACCCCACCCCCCACATAACGTAATAATAGAACAGGCAAACAAAAAGAACAAAAAAAAAAACAAAACAAAAAAAGCACACGGGTGACAAGAAATAAGTACACTCTATTTTTCTTTTTCTTTTTTTTTTCTTTTTTTTTTTTTTCCTTCCCTTCTTCCATCCCAGCGGGTTTCAAACATAAACCTTATCGTCAACATCATCAAAAGCGTTTGTCACGGTCAGGTAGCCTCCCCGTGCCGACGAGTTCTTGACCTGCACAGGTGCGCTCCCACGCATCCTTGCAAAGTACCAGATCAGGAAGAAGACAACGGACGCTGACAGGCCGAACACAGACACCGTGTCAGCGACTGAAAAAATCGGGTGCAAAATCCTGAGAGAATACACCTGCTTGGACAGCTCTGTCGTCAGGCAATCCTCAAAACCAACAGTCAGCGAGACTGTTTCGGTATCGTTCCCTTCCACTGCAGGATACGAAATCTCGCGAGAGAACGATCCAAAATAACACGAAGAGCTACACCCAAAGACAGCGTACCTTGGTGCCACAACAGCGAGATAAGGGGTCAACGCACTTGTGACCAACAGAAGCGTTATGCACTCCAGGTATATAGCCTGCGCGGGTGAGGAGTACCGTTCTAGTGCTTCCTCGATAAAGATGAAATTGAACCCGTGGTACACAAAGGCACCCAACATGCCAGCCATCATGTAAATAGTGAAACACGCGAAAAACACTGTCGCAAGCTCGTAGCCCATGTCAGAAGTCATTTCGTCAACAGGGTTGGCCCAGCCCGAGTCAGATGCTGTTACATAAGCACATCGCCAGCCGCAGTCCGAGTTCAGTAGCGCGTATATCCGCCCACCTAGAATCCCGGCAATGTTGAAGCAGAGGAATAGGAGCAGAAGGACTCCCGCGGTGTATCTCGCGATCTTTCTCGGGGAGAATTTCGATTCTGCGGAGGTGCTTTTTAGCAGCGTTTTCGTCTCCTCGAGCTCCTTGATCTTTTTGTCCGCGCTGCGGAACTTCTTCTTGTCCTTCTTGTCGATCCCCTTGGTCAGGTTGTTCATGTAGTTCGACTTGATCCCCGCCATGTTGTAGTTCTCGTTCTCCAGCTGTTCGTCTAGAAGTTCCCCGGCAACGAAAAGTTCGTTTGTAGACAACTTCCTCTCGAGGAGCTTCAACGGGATCAATGCCAACCCGGACCCAAGGTAAAATACCATGAACGGGACCCCCACGATGCTGCACGCTCCTGAGAGGATGTTGAATGTTTTTTCAGAGTCGGTTTGCTCCCTGGTGGCGTTCAGCCATTCTTGGATTGGTTCGGAGTTGTGGTCGGAGTACTCAATAAAGATGCCGAGGAGGATGATAGTTCCAAGGACGAGAAGACCCGGCACTAAGCACAACACGGAGATGAAGATTCTCCATGATAACTTTGCAGACCGGTAGCCGCCCCGCCACGACGCGAACTTCTCGCTGTTGAACACGTACAGAAAAGGTAGCATGACGAAACAGTACACCGCCGTCACCATGTCGCTCATTTGGTAGAATCTCTTTATGTCAGCAGAGTGCTTCCCGTTCTCGAACGCGATGTCGTACACGTCTGCTGGCGCCATAACGAGCTTTGCAGCACCCAGCCACAGCGACGAAGTCCCCACCATGATGGTCAGTATCCTGTTCTCGTGGTAATCCCCGTGAAGCATCGAGAAATGCCACACGCCAAACACCGCGAGGACCACCATTATAAGGCTGAACAGCACCCATATGAGCTCGTCCATATTTCCCACCCCCCTTTCCGCCCTCCCTTTGTAGTGTTTTTTTTTGGGGGGGATTTATAATATATGAAAGAAATTCAAGGCGAATCGGGTTGAAGCTCGTCCACTTGGCTTGCGGTGCCCCTTAGGTCTTTGGACGTCAGGACCTTCTCCATTTCCCTTGCTTGCGGTGTCTTTTGTATCTGCAGCTCTCCCACCGAGTCGAAGAGCTGTTTGATCTCGTTAGAGGTCAGACGTTCGGAGTTCAAGAATGCTGCTGTTATTTCCTCGCACAGCTTCACCGCCGCTGTTTTGTTGGTTTTCTGGTTTGACTTGGCCAGTGTCGTTAAGAGCCTTACCATTGCCTTGGAGGGGAGGGGCTCATGTGTCGCCGCGCAGCGTGCCTTCACAGTGTCCAGTAAGGTGGCGGAGGTGTGCCCCAATGCGGTCAAGCAGTTCAGAATGAAGACCTGGTCCACAAGCATGATGTCGAACCCTCGCTTCGGGTTGTTCACAATGCTCACCAGCTGTCGTAAGAAGTCAGTGTCGCCCCACCTCGCGACCACAAACGCATAGAATAGCAGCTTCAAGTCCCTAGGCAGCAGGTGTGCACAGTACGTTTTCACCTTCTGCATCAGCAGCGGGTAAGCAGCTCCCTGTCTAGAGTGGCTGAGAAACGCGAGAATCTGAACACAATCCGCGGGGGACAACTGGTCCATGCACCGTTCAACACCCTCCCCAATCTGTCTGTTCAACGCAGTGACATCGTACACTCTGAGCCCGCCTAGGCCACGGATGGTGTCGGTGAGCTCTCTGCCGTTCATGTGACGGAAAACACTTGTTGTTTCAAGGTGTCCCACGACTACCCGAGCGGTGTCGCTGTCGGGGGTGCGTGACAAGGCCCATACAAGCCTCGCCACAGAGTCAGGGCCCACACTGTTGGCGCGTGCCAGCGCACCTGACGCCATGAGGGACAGCATGAAGTCGGATATCTGCGTAAGGGTTTCATCAGAAGCAGCGTCGATGTCGAGTTTGCTGGCGTAGAATAAAAAAGCGATGAGGTGTTCAGGTGGGACGGCCTTTAAGGGCGTCGTCTCTGCCAACGGGTGGATGATGGCCAGCACAGCGACACGAAGCTGCGCAACATCGAACGACCGCCTGAAGGTGTAGAAGTTCGACAACACAGTAACACGCTCCAGCACCCTGAGGTTGTTCTTCGCCTTCACCACACCCTGGATCGCGATGTTCGCCAACTTTAAGTGTCTGCTTGCTACGACCCCGTCTGCTTCCTCGTGAGGGAGCTTCGCGAGAGCGTTCAGCACGCTGACCAACCCTATCGTATCGTTCATCAGCTCTTCGTGTTTAGCGGTGATCATGACGACCAGTCCGTTCACCACTTTTGTCATGCTTGCGCCCTCCCCACGCGCCTTCACTACAGAGCTCAAGATCCCGATGAGGCCTTGCAAGGACGCGGTGGTGCCTTCCCGAGAAAGGCACAGGATGATGGCTTCGCTGATCTCTTCTTTAAATGTTTCGATCAGGGGTTCGCGGCATTTCTCCACCGCTTTCATTAGCATGGTGAGGTCGGTGAGGTTGAGATGCTCTGCGGAAGGGCGAAGGGCATGCTTCAGGAACCCAGTGTGCGTGCGCATCTGCGCGAAATCTTGAAACCAAGACTGGCACCACAGAAGTGTGCAAACATCCCTCTTGGTCATCTTGTCCATTTCATTCTCGCAGCACTTGGACACTGTGACGAACAGCCATGGGTGATACACCCTACAACTGCTGTAGCTTTGCACTGTCATGACCCCGTCTCTAACGCCTTGCTGACCTGTGTATGTTACGTTCTCATGTTGTGCTTGTTCGGACAACGCTCGCAAAATCTTCTTCGCCTCGGTTGGCTTCTGATACCTCCTCGCCACCCTCCTCACTGCGTCCCACGCCCCTTCCCGCACCAGCTTTGCGTTCAACGCTGTCATCTTGTCGCATAGTAGGGCGCTCCTGTGGTGATTGGTAATCCTGTACTTCAGGCAGACGTTTTGGAAAACTACTGAAGAGAAACAAAAAAGAGAGTGAAAAAAAAGAGCGCCTGGCTTGTTAAAGCAGCGATATCGATAAATGAGGAACACAGCATAGGAACAGCATGGGAACACAGGAGGTGCGGGTCATTCACCAAGTGCTTGAAGACCTGTAATGAAGGCCAAGGGGTTCTCGCGTTCTTCTTCTTCCTCTTCCTCTTCCTCTTCCTCTTCCTCTTCTTCTTCTTCCTCCTCCTCTTCTTCTTCTTCCTCCTCCTCTTCTTCTTCGTATTCCTCCTCTTCAGCAGTGTCCATACCCTCCTTCTGGGTGTGCGTATTTTGTTGGGGTTTTTGCAAACACGGTTCGTTCGAATCCTTCGCTTCCGCCTGCAGACGTTCTCCTTTTGGGTGTGCCTCCGCTTGTTGCGTTCGGGCTACTTCTCGCGGAGGTGATTCTTCTTCCTCCTCCTCTTCCTCTTCTTCTTCTTCCTCCTGCGAACGTTCCCCTTTTGGGCGTGCCTCTTTTTGTTGCTTTCGGGATTCTTCTTGCGGAGGTGCTTCTTCTTCTTCTTCCTCTTCTTCTTCTTCCTCTTCTTCTTCTTCTTCTTCTTCTTCCTCTTCTTCGTCTCTTTGGTTTTCTTCCTGTCGCTTTCTTGCCTCTTCTTGTCGGGCTTCTTCCTGCATTCTAACCTCGTTACGTCGGGCTTCTTCTTGTTTTCTTTCTTGTTGTTGAGCTTCTTCTTGCTGTTTCAATTCTTCCAGTTGTCGAGTTTCTTCTTGGTGTCTTAATTCTTCTAGCTGTCGAGCTTCTTCTTGCTGTTTTCTTTCTTGTCGTTGAGCTTCTTCTTGCTGTCTTAATTCTTCTAGTTGTCGAGCTTCCTCTTGTTGTCTCACTTTTTCTTGTCGCTGAACTTCCTTTTGGTTTGCCTCTTCTTCTTTCAGTCGGGCTGCTTCTTCAAGTCTTCTCTTTTCTTCTTCTTTCCTTTTGCGTTCCTCGTTCAGGCGGAGCACTTCTTGTCTGGCCTCTTGCTGTTGTCGCTGTTCTTCCTGTTTTTCAGCTTCTTCTTGCCGCTGTGTTTCTTTTCTTTCTTGTGCCTCTTCTTCTTGTAGTCGGAGTTTTTCCTTTTCAAATTCTTCTAACCTTTTGGCTGCTTCTTCCTGCTCCTTTCGTTGCGCTTCTTCTTTTTCCCTCCTCTGCGCTTCCTGTAATCGGAGTTCTTCCTTCTCAAGCTCTTCCTGCCGTTGCCGTGCTTCTTTCTGTTGGTGTTCTTCTTCTTCTTTTGCACAGAGTGCTTCTGTCTGGAGACGGGTTGCCTTCTCTTCGGCCTCGACTACTAGTCGCTGCCCCTCCTCCTCGTGAACCACTTCCCGAGTAATCTTCTCATTCTCCTTCTGCTGTGCTTCTTCCTTCTTGCGCCCTTCTTCGTACGCACGAACTTCTTCATCCAGCTTCGCCTGCCATCGTGCTTCCTCGATCTCTTGCCAGCCTGCCTCTTCTCTTGCCGATTCTGCTTTTCGGGCTTCCACTTCTTTCTTGAGTAACTCTTCTTGTGGGGTTTCCTCCTTCTTAGGCACTGGCTTTTCCTCCTTTTGTTTTCCATTTTTTTGCATTGCCGTTGACGTTGGGGCACCTTGTGCTTTTTGTGGTTTGTGCTCTTCGTTCGGAGCTTCTTGCTTCTTGCTCGCTTCTTCTCGTTCTTCCTTGACACCGCGGTCTTCTTTTAGCACGGCTTCTTGTTGTTTTTGAGCTTCTGCTTTGCGTACTGTCACCGCTAGTGGCAAAGGGACAACCTCTCCGTCAGCGCTTTCAGGTGTGTCCGGCCTAGAGCTACAGATATCTTTCTGTGCAATGTCGAAGTGCTGCTTGGTAGCCTCATTCACTGTTTCTTTGATGGGGACACGCTCAGGAGGGGTATCAGGTGCCTCGGTGATGGGCACAGAAGATACAACAGCTGCCTGTTCATTAGCTTCGGACTGCACCTGGGGTATCAACACTTGATCTGATGCCCCACGTGGCGGCGACGGTTCGATAGAAGCATCTGATGGCGCTACTGCGTGTTCGCCAAAGGCCGCTAGTGGGTTTTCTTCCTCTTCTTCCTCCTCCTCCTCCTCCTCCTCCTCCTCCACTTCCTCTTCCTCTTCTTCTTCTTTTACCTCTTCAATTTCCTTCTCAGTCTTTGTCTCTTCCGAAGCTATCTCCCCTTCCTCCCCCTCCTCCTCCTCCTCCTCCTTCTCAACGATATCTTCCTCGTTGTCGGGTTTATCTTTGATGTCTTCCTTATGGTCTGGTTCGGGGTCCTTTCGTGTAAGCTCGCGAGTTATTAGGCTTTCGCGGACGGAAGGAAGTGGGCTGTGCTGTGAGGCTGACGAGGCTTCGTCTGACGAGACGGCGATGCCGAAGCTGGGTTCCTCTTGAGTTGCTTCGACGCTGATCTTGATTTGGCAGTTGTTCGACATGAAGTTCGAGAGGGGGTTCTCGTTGGTGACGGGACGCAGCTCTTCGGCCAAGACGTTGTCCCACCGCTCACCGTTTGGGAACTGCACGAGGTACATCCCGTACTTCAGGGCGATCACAGTGCACACCTCCCATGAGGCCACGCCGTCGTACTCGGAGGAAATTTCTACCTGTGACCCTACGGCGTACGTCACTTCCGGGGATATAGATATCTCAGAGTCTAACTTACCAATGCTTGGTCGTGCGCGCAATGAACAAGGCTCATGATCAAAGTCGTTGTTGTTATCCTCTGGTTTGGGTGTCTTAGAGACTTTCTTATTCGCCGAGATGCTCTGCAGCGTCCTGTGTGCCATCTTGTTCGCGTTGTACTCCTCGAAAGCCTGCACCACGCTCATGCACAGCAAGTTCTTCGTTACGCCCACAAACGTCAGGCTGTTGGCTTTCGTCACGGTGCCCAACAGCTTGATGCCCGCATTGTCGCCGAAATAGTTCAGCGACACATCGAGCCTGTTCAACGTCGTGTTGAAGCACAGCCCCGCTGTGGGGCCGTCACAGATGTCCAACACGCCGTTATTACCCAGCGAGTTGCCGCACAAATTCAGCGTCTTCAGCGTGCTGTTGAGCCTCAGAATCCTGTTCAAGTACGGGCCGCTGTCTTTTGTGATATCATTCCACTGTAGCGACAGATGCACGACAGACGGGGAGTCCGACACGCCGAACGCCTCGCTGATGTGCCGCATCCCCAAATCGCCCAGCTCGTTGTCGTCAAGACGCAACGCCAGCAAGCACCTGTTGAATCCGAGCAAGTCCCCCAGCGCGGCAGCGCCCTCACTTCCTATCTTGTTCCCTGCAATCGACAGCTCCGTCAGGTAGTTATTCGGGACCAGCGCTTTGGCCAAACGGTAGCATCCTTGCGGCCCAAGGTCATTGCACGTAAGGTCCAGCTTGAGCACAGTGGTGTTGTACGTGAGGGCTTGTCCTAGTTGGATGCAGAGCTTGGCGCTGCTTTGCCCGCTGCCCAACCGCTGTCCTGAGAGGGTCACTTGCGACACAACGTCATCGTTCTCCTGCACAAGTGCGATCGTCCGCTTCACAAGGTGTTCGTCCACGCATGTCATCACCTGGCTCTCGTCGGGGTCGCCGTACTTCGGCTGACGCAAGACTCGCGCTTCGTTGTACTCTGTCCGCACTTTCTCTGCGATGGCGAAATTCGCGGTTGTGACTTGCCGACGTTGGCCTGTCCGAGGGCGGGATATAACGCTCTGGGGGCGGGGCGTGGCGGGCTCGGGAGCTGCTTCAGCACGTTCATCGATGTGAGCAATGCCTCTGATGACTCTGTTCCGCTTCAAAGTATAGTTCACCTTGTTGACAATTTCCGTGGGGATGCACGTTTCGTGGAAGCGCACATCGGTAAACCTCTCGCTGCACATAGACAGCAGCGCCTCGCCGCCGGTCATGCCAATCTCGTTGAAGGAGATATCGAGGTTGGTGATGAAGGACATCTCCTCAAGCACACCTGCGAGGTCTTCAAACCCACGTCGCCCGAAGTTGTTGTCGCTGATGTCAAGACACTGCACGGAACAAGTGCCTTTCAGACCTCCAAGCGCTTCGCTTAGATGCTTGCAACCTATATCACCGATATGGTTAGACCGGAGCAGCAATGTAACGATCTTGGTCTGGTTGAGCTGCATGCACAGGATTTTGCACCCGTCTGGCCCTAGTTCGTTGTTGGAGAGATCCAACACGCGGATTCCGTTCACTTGGTTACTCAGCGCGCACATTAAATAGCTGACACCGACCTTCGTGAATAGATTACGTGCAAGAAGTACCGATTCAAGAGACTTGTTCTTGGCGAGGCCATCAGAGAGGCACACAAGGGAAGGATCGCCCAATTGGTTATCCTCGAGAACCAGTTTTTTCAAGGTATGTGTGTACTGAAGCCCTTCAGAGATGTGCTTTGTGCCTTCTTTGCCGACGTCATTGGAGGATAGGTTGAGTTCGGTGAGGGTGCAGTTAAACTGGATTGCGAGGGAAATCGCCTTGCATCCCTTGATTTGGATGAAATTATCAGACAGATCGAGGCAGTTGAGGGTTCGGTTGTACTCTAGATTCTTGGCCAGGACTGCTGCACCGGAGTCGCCCAGCATGTTTGACCGCAGGCCGAGGCTGAGGAGAGTGTCCGAAAGCTTCAGTAACTCCCCGAAGTAATACATAGAAGGCGGTCCGAAACTATTCTTCGCCACCTCCAGCTCTGTCAGCGTTTTGTTCTCCAGCAAATGCAGGTACAGCATGCGTGCTCCGGCTTCGCCCAAATGCATTTCAGTCAGCCTCAGCACGTACATCTGCGCACTCTCGCTCTCCAGTCTTTGGAACATGTCCTGGACGTACACACCCCATTCGTCGCATCGTTCGCTGGGATCTCTTTTGTGCGATAGGCGCTTCGAGGTCGATTGCTTCCCCCCCATCCCCCCATTCTATGTGGAGCACTGCGGGTGGAAAGAAGAAGAGAAAAAATGAGGGAAAGAGAGTGCATCACTTTCATGGACACCGAAAAAGATAACTGAGGGGTGGTGTGTAAAAAAAAAAAAAAAAAAAAAAAAAAAAAGAAGAAGAAGAAGAAGAACATCACACTGCTTGGAGTGCTAGGTAGGGGGCGGTTTGGCTCGAGGAGAAGAGTGGTCTCCTGTCGTAGCCGTTTTTTTTCTATAACAGCTGCTAAAGTTCTCATCCCACAAACCTTACTTGGTTGTTTGGCACTTTTGTGTCCCTCTTAAAGCAACATACTCAAAATGATTTACAAGGTACCTTTTCTTTTTTGAAGAGAAGGGAAAGGGGAGAAAGATATGCGTTTCCATAAGAATTTTGAAAATATGGAAACGGAAACGGAAACGTTTCCACATTTCCTGTCAGCTTGGCCCTAGGCCCCCCGTGGTCTGTTCAGATACCCATTCCAGTCGGCTGAAGAATCGCTCCAGTCAGTACGACGTCTGCAGCATCTCAGAGGCACTGGGGCGTTCCAAAGGGTCAGTGGAGAGGAGGCGGAACACAACCTCACAAAGGTGTGCCCCGAGGGCACGGGGGAGGTGAGTCCGAAGCTCCCTCATCACAAGCTCCCGGTTCTCGTGCAGGTACTTCAGAAAGAGGTCCCTCAGGTCTCCTTTGAGAACCGCGTGACACACAGTCACCCCGAGGGCCCACATGTCCACTTTGTTGGTGTAATTGCCCCCCATGTAGTCGGGTGCCATGAAGACTGGCGTGCCCACAAGAGTACTTGCTGCCCCATCAGAGGACACCTTCCTCGACAGTCCCAAGTCTGCAAGGATGAACTCCGCCTCCCCGCCAACACCAGACGCAGAAAGGGGTGTGGTCCTTACTCACTACCTTGCACACCGACTCCAGTCCGCCGGACCAGAGGCATTCCCCTTGTTTACCCCGTACATATTTTGTTGCTGTGCGGGTAGAATGGACATAGTGGTATTTAATCATCAAAAAAAAGGGGGGGGGGTTTGAAGGGGAAAGAAAAAAGGTAAAGTACTTATTTTGGCCCAAGAGAGTGCATCAGATGCGAAAAGGGTACAGCCTTTCCACACCTTCATTGAAGTGCACTGAAGAAAACAAGAAAAAAAAAAGAGACACGTTAAAGAGTACACTAAAGAAAATATAACTGGGGTGGTGTACAAAAAACTTGTGCTGCTGTACTTGTCCCTGTGCGTTTAATAAGCAGCTCAATTCTAGTTTTTGAAAAAAAAGGGGGAGGGGAGGTAGGGGGGGTCACATGGTCCTAAAAAACGTGGTTAAACATGAAAAAAAGATTTTTTTTAAATATTTCCCCCTAAGGTAAAAAAAACCGCCCAATACCCTCCAAATTAACCAAAAAAAAATCAAAATTCGCCGGATTAGAGCATTTCTGGGCACTTGTTAATACTTTATCTGTATTTTTGAAAAACAGTGACCACGGTTTGGTACCTGAAATATTTGCAAAAACAAACTTACCATCCTAACCTCGGGAAAATGATAGATATTCATCAGAAATGCCGCGCAAAACACAGAAAGGTTCACAATCGGACAATGTAAGACAGTACTCTGCCGTTCAAACGGTAGCGGCATCCTAAAGAGCCGCGTTCAAAGAGTGGAACAAACCATGGTCAAATTCTAAAATTTTCAGAAAACTCAGAAACTACAGGGGAGACAACTGGCCAGGTACCAAACCGTGGGCACCAGTTTTAAAAATGCAAAATAATGCCTTATAGGTGTCCAAAAGTAAAAAGTACCGGGCGGAGATCGATTTTTTTCGTCGAGAAAGGGGTGTTTTACATGGTTTAAGCGGCTCCAGTGTTCTGCATTTCCGAATTTGAAAAAACCCACTTTGCCACCCCCATGTGACCCCCCTAGGCATAGTGGTGAGGCGACTCGCATTCTCGCACAAAAATATCTGAGCCGAAATTCTCGCAAAACGACTCGCATTCTCGCACACTCTCGCACGATTCTCGGCCATTCTCGCACGATTCTCGCACATGCTAGTGTGCACTTCAGGTGAGCATGTGTCAAAAATAACCTTCATACTCCCGAACTAACGCGATCAGTGCGTTTCCGCCCCCGTGTGTGTGATTCACCCTTGATGTCCAGGAGGGGCTCCTCTGAGTATCCGACCAGCCCAGACATGTTTAGCACTGGTGGCGTCTGTGCTTAACGGCAACAGGGTCTTTTCGATGCTTTGCTTCACTCTTCTCGAGCCCTTGTCTCCTTCTCGAATCCGGGCCCCTTTGCCAGCAGCGTGTCTGGTGTCGGTATCTTCATGCGCGAGCTCCACCAATGGGATGCGTGTTTGCTGCTTGGTGGTTGGTGGTGCCTGCGACCAAACACAACATCGCCCACCGTCTATGAACTCCTGCCCCACCACGGGGCAAAGCACTGCCTGTTGAGGTCCTTCGAAGATTTTGACACTCAGGCACCTGGCTTTCCCTGTTGAAGTTTCAGCCAAAAAAGATTCTCGCATCATTCTCGCATGCGAGAATGTGCGAGAATTTGGTGCGAGTCGTCTCACCACTATGCCTAGGGGGGGAGGCATTCTGTATGGTTTGTTTTCGTTCGCACGAGCAAGAAAACAGAAAAGCTTTTTAAAGAGCTGCTAAAGTTCTCATTCCACAAACTTTGCAGGCTGTTTGGCACTTTACACTTCTTTATTTTCTTCATTCTTCCTAGAGAAATAAAGGAGTATTGAGAATATTCTGTTTTTTAAAGAAACATAAGCACAAAATGATTGACAAGGGGAACGTGCGGGTACCTTTTCTTAGAGAAAAGAAAGGGGTTGGAGAAAGATACATTCAAAAATGTAAATTACACTAGGGGGGGAACGTGTGGGATGTGAGGGAACAAAATCTGGGAAAAGAAGGCCGACGCCCCGCACAAGCACTGTCTACTTGATTGCAGGCCTCGGCCGAGCTGTAGCTCCTTCCGCATTCCGCGTCGTCTTATTCGTAATGCGTGCGGTGTGCAGCTCAACAAGCCGGGCGCCCGAGTAACGGATTCTGAGCTCGTGCAGTTTACCGCCGAAAAAAAAAAAAAGAAGAGGGGGAAAAAAAGTCGAAAACTTTTTTGATGATAACGTTATTGGGGGGGCGGGGGGAAGTTCGCGCTAATTTTTGAACACGAGTCCAATCGTTTTTTTTCTCGATATTTGAGTCCCAAGTTTGACGAGATATTTAACCGTCTCGAGGTGTCTGTTCTCCGCTGCAAGATGAACTGGTGTCAAACCGTCGCTACACTTGATTCTGGAGTCTTGCCCGCAAGTTTCGACGAGATATTTAACTGTCTCGAGGAGACCGTTCTGTGCTGCAAGATGAAGTGGTGTCCAACCGTCGTTGCTAGTGACACCGAAGTCTTGCCCGTGAGTTTCAACGAGATATTTAACTATCTCGAGGTGTCCGTTCTGTGCAGCAAGATGAACCGGTGTCCAACCGACATTGCTTTTGACGAAACCAAGAGGGACACCACCGTTTTGCGTGAGAGTTTCGACGAGATATTCGACTGTCTCGAGGTGTCCGTTCAGAGCTGCAAGATGAAATGGTGTCGAACCGTCGTTGCATTTGACACTAGATTTTTGCCTGCAAACTTCGATGAGATATTTAACTGTCTCGAGATGTCCGTTCTGTGCAGCAAGATGAACTGGTGCCCTGCCGTCGTTGTTTCTGGCGTCGGAGTCAAGCCTGCAAGTTTCGATAAGATACTTAACTGTCCCGAGGTGTCCGTTCTGTGCAGCAATATGAACCGGTGTCCAATCATAGCAGCCTCTGATACTAATATTCTGCGTACTAGTTTCGGCGAGATATTTAACTGTCTCGAGGTGTCCGTTCTGTGCAGCAAGATGAACTGGTGCCCAACCGTCGTTGGAAGTACACCTAGCTTCTTGTATGCGGGTATCGAGATATTTAACTGTCTCGAGGTGTCCGTTCAGAGCTGCAAGATGAACCGGTTTCCAACCGCCTTTGCTTTTGACACCAGCGTCTTGCCCGTGAGTTTCAACGAGATATTTAACTGTCTCGAGGTGTCCGTTCTGTGATGCTAGATGAACCGGTGTCCAACCGACATTGCTTTTGACGAAACCAAGAGGGACACCACCGTTTTGCGTGAGAGTTTCGACGAGATATTCGACTGTCTCGAGGTGTCCGTTCAAAGCTGCAAGATGAACTGGTGTGGAACCGTAGTTGCATTCGACACCAGATTCTTGCCCGCAAACTTCGATGAGATATTTAACTGTCTCGAGATGGCCGTTCTCTGCTGATATATGAACCGGTGTCCGGCCGTCGTTGCTTTCAGCGCCTGAGTCTTGCCCACAACTTTCGACAAGATACCTAACTGTCTCGAGGTGTCCGTTCTGGGCTGCTTCATGAACCGGTGTCAAACCGTAGTTGTTTTCAGCGCCTGAGTCTTGGCCGCAAGTTTTGACGAGATATTTAACTGTCTCGAGGTGTCCGTTTTGGGCTGCTAGATGAACAGGTGTAATATCGTAGTTGTTTTTGACACCAGGGTCTTGCCCGCAACTTTCGACAAGATATTTAACTGTCTCGAGGTGTCCGTTCTCTGCCGCTTTATGAACAGGTGTCCAACCGTTGTTGCATCTGACACCAGGGTCTTGCGCGCGAGCTTCGACGAGATACTTAACTGTCTCGAGGTGTCCGTTCTGTGCTGAAAGATGAACAGGTGTCCAACTGTCGTTGCTTTTGACACCAGAGTCTTGACTGCGAGTTTCGATGAGATACTTAACTGTCTCCTCGAGGCGTCCGTAGAAAGTTGCTTGATGAACCGGTTTCCGACTGTTGTTGCATTTGACACCAGGGTCTTGATCACATTCTTCGACGAGATATCTAACTGTCTCGAGGTGTCCATTGTCTGCTGCAAGATGGATTGGTTTCCAACCGTTGCTGCTTTCGGCGCCAGGGTCTTGCCCGCAAGTTTCGATGAGATACTGAACTGTCTCGAGGTGTCCGTTCAAAGTTGCAAGGTGAACTGGTGTCCGGCCGTCGTTACATTTGACACCAGCGTCTTGCTTGCAGGAATCGACGAGATATTTAACTACTTCGAGGTGTCCGCACTGTGTTGCAAGATGAACCAGTGTATAACCATCGCTGTCCGTTGTACCAGGGTCAATGCCCCGCTCCAGAACAAGATGCCTCATGTCTTCAAGGTCGCCTTTTGAAACAGCGCTGCGCAAGGCAAGCCTTCCCTCCTCTTTTGTGAGCGTGGTGTTTTTCGGAGCTGGGGGGCGAGGTACGGAACCAAGTGTGTGCATGTCACTGGAGGTTAAAGAAGTGGTGGTTGGGAACGGTGCTTCAAACACGACACGGATCCGTCCCTTGTCCTCGAACACAATATTTTCGTCGTCCTCCTCCAGGAACTCCCCGAAGTCCTTGTCGAACACCTCCAACCTGCGAACCCTGAGGAGCTCCTGCCCCCCAGAAGAGAAGGCCTTTGCTGCCGCCACCCGAACCTCTTCAGCTCCTGCTCCAACCGCCACGCAGAGCTTCCTTTTCCTCTCATCTCCGCCAACACTCCCAATCGCAAGAAGCATCATTCCAGTCGGCTGAAGAACCGTTCCAGTCAGTCCCGTCTGCAGCATCTCAGAGGCACTGGGGCGTTCCAAAGGGTCAGTGGAGAGGAGGCGGAGCACAACCTCACAAAGGTGTGCCCCGAGGGCACGGGGGAGGTGAGTCCGAAGCTCCCTCATCACAAGCTCCCGGTTCTCGTGCAGGTACTTCAGAAAGAGGTCCCTCAGGTCTCCTTTGAGAACCGCGTGACACACAGTCACCCCGAGGGCCCACATGTCCACTTTGTTGGTGTAATTGCCCCCCATGTAGTCGGGTGCCATGAAGACTGGCGTGCCCACAAGAGTACTTGCTGCCCCATCAGAGGACACCTTCCTCGACAGTCCCAAGTCTGCAAGGATGAACTCCGCCTCCCCGCCAACACCAGACGCAGAAAGGGGTGTGGTCCCCACCTTCCCCGACACCATGATGTTTTGGGGTTTCACGTCCCTGTGGATGAAGCCCTCACTGTGAATGTACTTGAGGACCTCACCCATCTCCTGCAAGAACCTTTCCGCCCTCTCCTGAGAGAGGGGTCCCTCCTTGAGGATGTGTGAGTGGAGGTCCCCTTTTGCATACAGGGGCATCACGATGTGAACCTGCCACACCTTCTCAGAGGGGTCCGCCAGCTGCTTTGTCGTCTCGAAGTAGTCAAGGCAGGGAATCAGGTTCTTGTGTTTCAGCTTCAGCATGTACTGCACCTCCTCCACGTTCTCGTTGTGAACCTTTTTCGTGGGAGCTTCCAACACCTTCATCGCAAAGATACCTCCATCCATCTTCCTCACCGTCTTGTACACCGACCCCTGTCCACCGGACCCAAGGCGCTCCCCTTGTTCGTACTTCATCGACTCCATATTTTGTTGCTGTGCGGGTAGAATGGACTGTATTGTGATGTGGTGGTTTGTGTTGATTGCGGTGGTCTGACAATTTAAAAAAGGATTAAAGAAAAGGGAGGAGTGAGTGACGTTAATAATGAATAATGGAAGAATCGTGACGATATAATTTAAGTGTGCAAAGGGGTGCTCACTTCAAGAAGAAATTCACAGGTGTAACCATCGTTGTTGTGAAGTGGTGGAGCCATGTGTAAGGTGGCATGGCAGCTGATGTCCGGCTTCGCGATAAGCTTCATGTCCCACTGAGTGCAGCAGCTCACTGTCCTGTTTTGGTACCCCACCATAGGGCCGTCGTGCGCCACCAGCATCGAGATGTGCGCACTCACAGACGCGAAGCAGAGAGACAACATTTGTTACCCCCCATTGTTATTTCCTCCCCCCTCTTCTTTTGTCAGGAAATTACAAGGAAATCGGGTATCCTTGGAAAGAATTTCCTTTGTGGTCGGAAATACAAACACAAGGTATGACTCGATGGACATATTCGGTTTCAGGATGAGTCACAACAACACAAAAAAATAAAATTGAAAAGGGAGAATTTAAAGACAAGGGTAAATTTCTTAAGATTTTAACTCAGTTCCCCCCTCTTTTGTTTTTAAATCCTTTCACACACTAAACGGGTGATGTGGGTGTCTTGTCTGGCCTAACAGCTTGCTTTGCTCTTCGTGCTTCATGTCCAACTATTCAGCTTCATTCAAATTATTGTGTTCATCGCTTTCTAGTTGCGCGTATTCGGGTGTTTCTTGTTCCAATTGCTCTTCTTAATCATTCGCAGATAGTTAATTATCCCCTGGTGGTTGTTCTGAGCGGCTAGATTACTCGGTGTCAGACCGCCGTTGCATCTGACATCATAATTTTGCACGCGAGTTTCAACGAGATATTTAACTACCTCCAGGTGGTTATTCTCTGCGGCTTCGTGAACCGGTGTCCGACCGTCGTTGCTTCTGGCACCAGAGTCTTGCAAGCAAGTTTCGACGAGATATCTAACTGTCTCGAGGTGTCCGTTCTGTGCAGCAACATGAACGGCTGTGCAACTGTCGTTGTTTTTAACACCAGGGTGTTGCCCGCAGGTTTCGACGAGATATTTAACTGTTTCAAGGTGTCCGTTTTGTGTTGCTTCATGAAGCGGTGCCCAACCGTCTTTGCTTTTGAGACCGGCGTCTTGCTTGCACTTTCCGACGAGATATTTAAGTGTTTCGAGATGTCCGTTCTCTGCAGCAAGATGAACAGGTGTCCAATCGTAGTTGTTTCTTACACCAGGGTCTTGCCCGCAACTTTCGACAAGATATTTAACTGTCTCGAGGCGTCCGTTCTCTGCCGCTTCATGAACTGGTGTCCAACCGTTGTTGCTTTTGACACCAGAGGCGTACCCGCAAGTTTCGACGAGATATTTAACTGTCTCGAGGTGTCCGTTCTGTGCTGAAAGATGAACAGGTGTCCAACCGTCGTTGCTTTTGATACCAGCGTTTTGCAAGCGTGTTTCGATGAGATACTTAACTATCTCGAGGTGTCCGTTCTCTGCAGCTTCATGAACAGGTGTCCAACCGCCATTGCTTCTGACACCAGGGTTTTGCCCGCAAGTTTCGATTAAATATTCAACTGTCTCGAGGTGTCCATTGTCTGCTGCAAGATGGATTGGTTTCCAACCGTTGCTGCTTTCGGCGCCAGGGTCTTGCCCGCAAGTTTCGACGAGATACTGAACTGTCTCGAGGTGTCCGTTCAAAGTTGCAAGGTGAACTGGTGTCCGGCCGTCGTTACATTTGACACCAGCGTCTTGCTTGCAGGAATCGACGAGATACTTAACTACTTCGAGGTGTCCGCACTGTGTTGCAAGATGAACCAGTGTATAACCATCGCTGTCCGTTGTACCAGGGTCAATGCCCCGCTCCAGAACAAGATGCCTCATGTCTTCAAGGTCGCCTTTTGAAACAGCGCTGCGCAAGGCAAGCCTTCCCTCCTCTTTTGTGAGCGTGGTGTTTTTCGGAGCTGGGGGGCGAGGTACGGAACCAAGTGTGTGCATGTCACTGCTGTCACTGGTGGTTGAAGAAGTGGTGGTTGGGAACGGTGCTTCAAACACGGTTGGGGAAGTTTTTGGGTGTTCACCAATGCTGCCACCGGTGGTTGAAGAAGTGGTGGTTGAAAGCGCTTCTTCAAGCACAACTGGAGAGCGAGGCCCTGAAGCAGGTGAGTACACGTCGCTGCTGTCACTGAGCGTTAAAGAAGTGGTGGTTGGGAGCAGTGCTTCAAACACGACACGGATCCGTCCCTTGTCCTCGAACACAATATTTTCGTCGTCCTCCTCCAGGAACTCCCCGAAGTCCTTGTCGAACACCTCCAACCTGCGAACCCTGAGGAGCTCCTGCCCCCCAGAAGAGAAGGCCTTTGCTGCCGCCACCCGAACCTCTTCAGCTCCTGCTCCAACCGCCACGCAGAGCTTCCTTTTCCTCTCATCTCCGCCAACACGCCCAATCGCAAGAAGCATCATTCCAGTCGGCTGAAGAACCGTTCCAGTCAGTCCCGTCTGCAGCATCTCAGAGGCACTGGGGCGTTCCAAAGGGTCAGTGGAGAGGAGGCGGAGCACAACCTCACAAAGCGGTGCCCCGAGGGCACGGGGGAGGTAAGTCCGAAGCTTTCCTATCACAAGCTCCCGATCACTATGCAGGTACTTCAGAAAGAGTTCCCTCAGGTCTACTTTGAGAACCACGTAACACACAGTCACCCCGAGGGCCCACATGTCCACTTTGTTGGTGTACTTGTCGTCCCTAATGTCAGGTGCCATGAAGACTGGCGTGCCCACAAGAGTACTTGCTGCCCCATCAGAGGACACCTTCCTCGACAGTCCCAAGTCTGCAAGGATGAACTCCGCCTCCCCGCCAACACCAGACGCAGAAAGGGGTGTGGTCCCCACCTTCCCCGACACCATGATGTTTTGGGGTTTCACGTCCCTGTGGATGAAGCCCTCACTGTGAATGTACTTGAGGACCTCACCCATCTCCTGCAAGAACCTTTCCGCCCTCTCCTGAGAGAGGGGTCCCTCCTTGAGGATGTGTGAGTGGAGGTCCCCCTTTTCGTACAGGGGCATCACGATGTGAACTTGCCACACCTTGAGTTCCCCTGCCTGCTTTGTCTTCTCGAAGAAGTCAATGCAGGGAATCAGGTTCTTGTGCCTCAGCTTCAGCATGTGCCGCACCTCTTCTACGTTCTTCTTGTGCTTCACTTCAGTGATATCCTTCACCACCTTCATCGCAAAGATACCACCATCCACCCTCACCGTCTTGTACACCGACCCCTGTCCGCCGGACCCGAGGCACTTCCCTTGCTCGTACTTCATCGACGGGTCGGGACGCCTTTCGATTTCCATTTTGCGAGCAAACTGTGTGATGTGTAGAATAGCAACGCCTCCCCCCCGGGCCTCAAAACAAGACCGGCGCCAACGTTGTCAAGATACGCAGGATAGATAACAGGTCCATTGTTAAGTCGAGGAGTCCTTGAGAGAAGGGTGAGGACGCCTTCGATATCGATGCAGCTGCATCTTCTGACACAAGCGTTGTATCTGCCGCTTCCTCGTGTAGGGATGACCTCTGCGGCGAGAAGAGAGCCTGGTAAGCCAACGGGAGATGACGTGTAACGTATTTACTTTTTTTCTTTTCGTTCTTACTGAGCAAAAAGGCCCGCTTTCTTGTCTGGTGCTTGACCCATGGTTGGTCTTACTCGTGCAGCATTTGACAAAAAGAAGATAAAATAAACTTTAAAAAAATGCATTGTGATGGGAAGGGAACCCATCAAAAAAAAGGTAGCAAGTCATGAAAGGAAAGATCCTTTATAAAAAAGGAGGGGGAGGGGGTGCGTAGAAGGGAAACGAGCACTAAAAAAAAAAAAAGAAAATAAGGGGTGGGGTAGTGAGAAGAGTTTTTAAGCAGGGAGGCTTGTATAAAGAGAACGGAAAAAAAAAACCCCCCCCTAGAGAAAAAAATAAATGCTGGAACGGGGCAAAAGTTCGTGGTGCTACCTCGCATTCGGGAAAGTTATCTTTTCGTCAATCTCTGAATACAGTAAATAAAAGAATAGCTTGCGCCATGCACTCTTCGGCTGACTGGCTTCCAGCGCTCATCATCGTGAAACAGAAAGCAGCTGTGAAGCTTGCCGACGGTGCAAGCTTGGGCGCATTTCGTTTTTTCTTTTCTTCTTTTTTTTTGTTTTGACAACATTACTTCTTGTCGAGACTAAAAAAAAAACTAGTTGACGGCAGCGTAATGAGCTATTTTATTATTAAAATTCCGCTCGTGCGCACAATCGTTTTTTTTTTCTTTTTTTTTCTTTTTTTTTTCCTTGTTTTGTTTTGCATTTCCCCCCCCCCCCCCTTCTTTCTCTTCTCTCCTCATCCTCTTATACGAAAATGAAAAAAAAAAAAAAAAAAAAAAAAAAGAAAACACTAATTTGAAAATCGGGAAAGGTCAATCAATTCTTTCACATAGAAGGGTCCTGGGTCTTGTTAAGCTCCTGGAACCAAGCAAGGGTCTCGTCAAGAGACTTCACAAGGGTGGCAACCTTCTCTTCCTTCTCCTTGTCTGCCTTCTTGTCCTTGCTGTTCTTCTTGTCCTCTTCCTCCTTCTTGCCTGATCCCCTCACCCGAATGTTCACACTCTTGTTGGCCTGCTCGTCAGCACCGACCACCATGATGAAGTTGTACTGCGACATCTGCGCGTTCCTGATCTTCTTGTTAAGGGTAGCATCGCTGGTGTCAAGTGCGACTTCGAAGCCTTCACCGTAGAAGAAGTCCTTCACCTCCTTGGCATAGCCCATGAAGCCCTCCGACACAGGAATAATAATCGCTTGCTTGGGGGACACCCAGAAAGGCCACTTTCCTTGCCAGTGTTCGGCAAGGATAGCAATGCATCTTTCCAGCGACCCGAGGATAGCCCTGTGGATCATCACAGGCCTCTTCTCACCGTTCACGTAAGCCTTCTTCGCCTCGTCACCGGACAGAGCGTGCTCCTTCGGGTTCCCTTCGGTGTCCACATTGGGGTCCTGAGTGTGATGATGAATACGAGGAAAACCGGGAACATACCGATTCAGAGGCCACCCACAGCGACCCATCACAGTTCACAAGCTGGCCCTCCTTCAGAGGGGGCTGTTCAACAGACTTCTTCGGCTCGTACGACAAGTCGAACCTCTGGGGGAGGTTGAAGTCCAGCTGAAGGGTCCCCAGTTGGTGCTTCCCTGTTTTTTTTAAAATATAAAACGGATGGGTGGGGGGTGGGGAACATACTCTTCATAGCGTCCTCGATCCTGATGTCGATCTTCGGCCCATAGAAAGCACCGTCCCCCTCGTTCATGAACCACAGCTGCTTCACGTTGAGCGGGGTGCCCGCCTTCTCCGCGTCGGCCATGTTTCTCTTCAACCTCTTCACGCAGGACTCAGTACCGTTGTACTCGAAGGTCTTGCCAGGGGAGAACGGGTCGTTCTGCTCGCCTTGGATGTTGCAGAACTTGTTGAGTGCCACGCGGAGGTAGTGCTCGCTGCGGTCCCACATTTTGTCAGTCCCGAGCTTCCCCTCAGGGCGGGTGGAGAGTGCAAGGTGGAACTTGAACCCGAGCACAGTGTACACTTGCTCCAGGAACTGCAACCCCTTCTCGATCTCCTCAGTGGTTTGCTCCTGTAGGTGAGAGGGGAGGTGGGTATTTTTCTTGATTCCTTCTCCAACAACATACCGGAAGACAGAAGATGTGCGCGTCGTCCTGACAGAACCTGCGCACCCTGGTCAGCCCCGACAGGGCGCCCTGCAGCTCGTTACGGTGTAGCACACCGAAGTCAGCGTACCTCACAGGGAACTCCTTGTAGGAGTGTCTGTTGTTCGAGAACATGACGCAGTGCCCGGGGCAGTTCATGGGCTTCAGCGCGTAGGTGGTCTTTTCGTCACCCTTCAGCTGGAACATGTCCTCGGAGTAGTGCTTCCAGTGCCCAGAGGTCTCCCACAACTTCTTGTTGTACATGTTGGGCGAGATGACCTCGTTGAACCCGTGCTTCCTGTACAGGACCCTCATCCATTCGGTGAGCCTGTTGTAAATGTGCGCGCCTGCTGGGTACCAGAAGCACGATCCAGGGGACAGTTCATTGAACATCCACAACCCCTGACGGGTGCCGATCTTCCTGTGGTCGTTCTCCTCAGCCGCGGCCATGATTTTTTTCCACTCGTCGAGCTGGGCTGCCTTGGGGAAGGAGATACCGTAGATTCTCTGCAGCACGGGGTTGGTGTCCTTGTTCCTCCAGTACGACGAGGAGTTCTTGGTGACCATCATCGCCTTCACCCTGCCGGTGGTGTTGACGTGGGGACCACGGCAAGGGTCGATGAGCGGCCCGCATCTGTAAACACTGCAGAAACCGTTCTCGGGAACTTTATCGGCAAGGGTGGCGTGCTTGAACTTGTTGTACTCAAAGAGTTCAAGAGCGTCGGCTTTGCTAAGAACAAGCCTCTGGAAGGGGTACTTCTTGGAGGTGACATCCTTAACGAGTGCGTCGATGTCCTGGTACTCAACCTCCGAGACAGGAGTGGTAGTGTCTGCCTCGTAGAAGAAACCGCCTTCAGGCAGGAAGGGCCCGGTGGAGAGCTTAGCACCGTACTTCCATTCCATGGCAGCTCCAAGAATATGCGCTGAAGAGTGCCAGAACATGTGCTGAGCTTCGGTGGACTCCCAATCAAGGAATTCAATGGTTTGGCCGTCTTGGGAATCCTCTACAACACGGGTGAGATCCCATAAAGTTTCGCCGATCTTTGCGACGAAAACTCTGTCAGGGAGCTGGCTGGAGATCTTCTTGGCGAGAACGATGGGGGTGGTCACCCAGGACTCGCATTCCATTTCTTTACCGTCAAGGAGCTTCAGTTTCATTGGTTTGGACTTTGATTTGTACTCTTCTTCCTGTTTCTTGTACAGTTCTTCAAACCGGTCGATACGCTTCTGCCAGAAGTCAGGACCTTTCAAGGTTTTTGGGTCGAGTTTTTTTGCGGCTTTTGGCTTCGGTGCCTTTGCCTTCTTTGCCGGGTCGGCATGAGAATCCGCTTTTGCGTCGGCCATGTGATGTCTTTCCTGTGTTATGAAAGGTGTTGAAAGGAACCCTCGTCTCAGAAAGCCGATTCTAAGAATCCCGGCAATTTTGATTTTTTTTTTCTTTTTTTTTTTCCCCACTCTTCCCCTGAAACCAAACTTTGAATTTAGAAAGAAAAAAAAAAAAGAGAAGAAGAAAAAAAAAAAGAAAAAAAAAACGAGAATAATAAGTGGGGTGAAGTAAAAAAGAAAAAAAGAAAAACGGGGGTTAAAAAAAAGAAGGGGGGGATCCTTTAAGTCATTTGTGTTTTTTTTTTTTCCTTTTTTTTCTTTTTCTTGTATTTCTTTTTTTTTTTTTTTTTTTTTTTTGTATTTAACGCCTCATATCTCTAAAGTGCCGGGTACAGCTGTCTGGGAGAAAACCATTATAAAAGAAAAAAAAAAAAACCTAAATTACGGTGCTGATTTGTGCTTCCAACAGTGCTTTGGTGGTTTCTTTTAAACAACTTGGTCGCGTTGCTGAGAGCATAGAGGAGTGAAACTTAGCCACACATCTCCCTTTTTCCTTCACGGGGCGGTTGCTTAAACACTTTAGAGTTATGAAAACTGTGAAAGAGTGGGAAAATAAGAGGGGGGAGAAAAGAATGGTAATAGTTTCTTTTTTTAAAAAAAAGGGAGGGGTGAAGGGGGGGGGGGGGGTAATTTTGAAAAGTCTTTCAGTGGCCCCGGGGCATTATTGTCTTCTTACTTTGCTGGAATAAATCGGTTTTTTTTTTTTTTTTTTTTTGGAGTAACACTTATGCTCTTTTTTTTTTCGAAAGAGGGGGTGGGGTGGGTGGGCTAAGAACAAGCGAAGGGGCCTTTTTTTTCTTCTTTTTTTTTTTCTCTCTCTCTCTTTTTTTTATTTTCTTCCCTTTTTCTTCTTTTCTTTTCTGATTCCCACAAAAACACGCATCTAGGGATGCCAGAGCAGCCTTTAAAATAATAATAATAAAAAAAAAAAAAAAAAAAAAAAAAAAAAAAAAAAAAAAACGTGTCTCTGAAGGTAGCCTGCAGTTTTGGCCTGGAACGCCTTAGAAAGAAATTTGGAAGTTGATGCCTTTTGATTTTCCCTCCTTTTTTTCCCTTCTCAAATTCCCCCTTTTTTTTAAAGAAAAAAAAGCTCCTAAGAGGGAAGCGGCAAGAGCTACGAGGAATAGGAGAAGAAAAAAAGAAAAAGAAAAACAAGCGTGCCCTTAGGAGAAACAGAAGAAGATGAAAAAGAAGAAAAAAAAAAAACATATACGTGCCCTCTCTCTCTCCCCCCTTCCTTTTTTTTCCGTCCTGTAAAATAATTGGAGTGCAAAGATAAATAAGGGGGGGGGGTACTATTCTTTTGTTTCATGTGTGTGTGTGTGTGTGTTTTCCTTACCTTTAGAAAAAAAAATGAAGAAATGCAAAGAGGGGGGAAGAGGAGGGGAGTAAAAAAAAAAAGGATTTTTTTTTTTTTTTTTTTTTTTTCACAGTTAATTTCCCCTCGGTCTAAGTTCGCTCTCGAAAAAGCTAGGCCTCTGAGGAAACTAACTGTGAAATAAAAAACGGGCTGTATTTCCAGGGTAGAGTAGGGTCCACCTTTCTTTCCCTCGATGCACAGCTTTTCTTGGCCCCCTCGGAACCATTTTTTTTTTAAAGGTCATCGTGAGAGCCAATGGGGGGAAAAAAAAAAACCCCCTACCTTTATTGCCCCGGAATAAATAGTTATTTCACCCCCCTTTTTTTAAAAAAGTAAAAAAAAAAAAAAAAAAAAAAAAAAAAAAAAAAAAAAAAAAAAACTCTCTGTAACTAGAAGAGGAAAGGAGCCTGGGCGGGAAAGGGGAAAGGTGGGGGGAACTTCTTTATTTTTTATTTATTTATTTTTTTTATTTTTTTTTAACCCCGTCTATCTAACGCCGTTTGGCTTTTAACTGTTCACACTCATTCATGTGGTCTGGCCAGTCCCTGGCCTGACATTCGCTGCCGCAGTAGTAAGTCTTCATGCACACAGAGCAGACCTTTGGTGGTTGAGGAGAAAAAAAAAAGAAGAAGAAATACCTGCAAGCCAACTTTGCTGCACACAATGCAGACACCTTCCTGCGGGACAGGCCGTTGCTGTTGAGACGTTGCAGCCTGCGATGGGGCCTGCTGCTGCTGTACCTGTGGCTGTGGCTGCTGGGAAGACTGCTGCAATGGCGGCTGTTGTTGTTGTTGTTGCTGAGGCTGCTGCTGCTGCATCTGGGGTTGTTGTTGTTGTTGTGGCTGTTTTTGGGGGTGCCGAGGCGCTTGCCCGAATTGCGGAGGAGCTGAGCTTTTATAAGAAGAGGCGTTTGGATTGAGCCCGGACCCCGCCTGTGGCGGGAGGAAAAAGGAAATGTTTTTCAAAAAAAAAAAAAAAAAATGAGAAAAAAAAACACCGTTCACGGTATAAGCAAAAAAGAAGAAAAAATATATTTAACCATCTACCAACGAGCGTCTATATATAGACGATTTGAAAAAAAATCTTTTACGCAAAGGGCTTTCAATGCAATACAGCCCGGCCCGTTCTTGCCGGCGGGGTCCTGCGCGGAAAATATGAAAAAAATAAACTAAATGCTGCCCTAACTTAACAAGAAAATGAAAAAATGAAAAAAAACGCCACTTCACTTCAAAAAAGGGCGCCCGGAAAGAGGCCGGAAGAGGACGTTATGAGTGATGGCAGCACTGATGGCTCATCCCTATTATGCAATTTTGATACAAACAGTGATTCTGATACGAATTCGACCGATTCCGAGTCACAGCAGGGTGATTGGACGGCAAAGCCGGAGCGGTTGGAAGGCATCCGGTTTCGTGAAGATCGGAATCCTTGTGGACCCTGTTTTGACATCAAAGGCTCAACGCCATACCATATATTCTCCCAAATGCTCGTCCCAAACGTTATTCGGGTCATAACTTCGAACAATGTGGCAAATGCGGCTAAAAAAGGTGTCTCCCTGGATCTCGATGCTGCTTCTCTGCATACCTTCCTAGGTGCCCTTTTGTCGATGGACTTGGATATCAAGCCAGATTATTCTGATTACTGGCACACTGGCTTCACGCCTCTCAACCACACCCCTGGGTACGCCACCGTCATGTCAAGAGACCGCTTTTTGACTATTCTGGGAAATCTGTGTTTCCACAGCGAAACAAACAAGCGTGCTGACTTCTACCTATCGCAAAGGCCTCCCGGAGATCATGGATGCCCCAAAGAATCGAGGCCGCAAGCCCAAGGACGCGCATCCCGTGCGGACACCCAGTTCCACCAGCACGCGAGCATCCTTTGCACCACAACGTGGCATGACATCATGCCAGCGTGCTTTCTATCGACGTTGGATGTTCGTGAAGTCGAATTTGACGTGTCCGCCAAAAGAGAATGAAAGCCGGAAAGGACATCCCGCCCCCTTTACAACACCGCAATGGGCGGAACCGACGCTGGGTGATGCTGTGACAAAACGCCATAAACGCTCCCTTATGACTTAAAAGTGGCCCCTAAAAGTATTTTCGTACTTGTTAGGTAAATCTCTGGCGAATGCTTGGCTTGTTTGGAAAGAAGCATTGCCCCCCAACACCCTGAGTACGAACGACAGTGGATTTACGCCTTTCAAAGAGGCAGTCATCGAAGGGCTACTAGGGAGGCAGTCTAAACAACAGATAAAGTCAACTACAGAGCAGGCTGCCCCAATACCATGCCCCGAAACACAGAACGAGTGCTCTGAGACCCCAATGCGCCGTGACAGTACCTTCTGGGACCATTTCCCCGAAAAAGTAGTGCAACGTGCGGTGCAAGCATTGCAAGTCGAAAAGACCCCTATTTCAGTGTTCAGCCTGCTTGGTAAACTTTGCGTGACTCCGTGCTTCAAAGACTACCACCTTGCTGGGGATACCCCCCAGAAACCCCTCTCGGGGTCAAAAAAGAAGTCCCCCAGCCCTGGGGCACATACGAACCGCGTCAAGAAGGCCTTAAATAGCTTTTTATAGAATTTTACAGTCGATTTTTTTTTGACTTGTTTTTGTACCCCCTCTCGGGCACTTCAGGAACGATATTTTTGACAATGTTGTGGGGGTGGGCCCTGCTGTGGGCACCCTCTCTCTAGAATTGGGACATCTGGAGGCATTTCCGGGGGCATATAGCCCCGGCGTTGCGCTGGAATAGCTTTTTTTGAAGTTTTGAAAATTTACCCCCTGGTGGGCAAAAATGGTCCGTTGGTAGATGGTTAAATATATTTCCCACCTTGGTTTTTTCTTTTTTTTTTTTTAAAAATTGCCACTAAATCATTTGTAGGAACATCTATTTTACACCATCCACGGTAACTCATGACCTTTCTTCCACTATCCGTGGTAACATGAAACCTTTATTATTCCCATTTTTTAGTTTTTTTTTTTTTTTTTTTTTTTTTTTTTTTTTTGAAATCGTCCATGGCCCATGTCACAGGCCGGCGAAAAGGAAGTTGAGTGGGAAGGGAAGAGTATGGGTGCAATGCTCTTCAGGGGTGTCACCCCTTCCCTCACTCCACTGCAGGGTCTTTTTCTTTCATTTTTTTTTTCTTTTTTTTTTTTTTTGCCATGCTATCATTATTTTTCTCCTCAAACACTACATTTCATGACGTACCCGCAATCAGACATAAAAGATTTGGAAAGTATGGTGGGGGGAAAAAGTTGGGTGAAATTCTTGATGGTCCAGTAACCGGGTGGCGAAAAAAAAAAAAAAAAAAAAAAAAAAAAGAAACAAAAAAAAAAAGTAGTTTCAGGTTTACCGTGGGATGAGGTGGGAAAAGTTTTGCTTACCGTGAACGGTGTTTTTCTCCCAAAAAAAAACAAAAAGAAGGGGGGGGGGGGTTAGACATACCAACGGCAGCTGGGGGAACGAAGGTGCCATCAGCGGGTCCATGCCAGGGTGCATGGCGTGCTCGGGAGTCGGGCCGTTCCCAAGCGCATTGGGCGCTTGCGATTGCTTGGCGACGTCGGCGGCAACGGTGGCGGAATGGAAGCAGGCCTCAGCTTGGTGGCCTCCTATTTGGGACGAGAGCTGTGCTGCAATCTCTTGGTAGTTGACAGGGGTGCAGAAGGTGACATGAGCGACAAGCCCCAGCATGGACACATGCTGCACGGGGCCGTATTGGGAACACATCTGGGCGATGTCCTTGGCAGTAGACTCGGGCTTCACGTTGACAAGACGCAACGTAGCGAACTGGTCGCGGTGGCGCACGAGGTCATTGTAAGCCTCTTGCTGGGAGTAGAAGGCTTCCTTCACATCACCGCACTCCTGGTTTGCAAGGGCGAGCCTTTGCTGCGCCTGCTCGAGCTCGGACTTGAAGGGGGCTGTGGCTGCGGCGTGGTGCTCTTTAAGCTTTTCAAGCTCCCTGCGGATGGACTGCGCGACAGTATGAAGAGCATTGCAAACCCTCTCGCCGGCGGAGGGCAGCACCATGGTGGGGATGCCGTAGTTGTCGGTAGAGCAGTACAAACCAATGTTCTTTTCTTTATCGGCAGTCCTGGTCCGTTCCAGACCTGCCAGGATAGACTCTATTACCTGTGCGGGGTCTGCTGCGTCTTCAGGAGGTGCCGAGAGCTGAGGGGGTTGTAGCTGGCCTGCTGGCAGCTTTGCAGCAGTCTTGATAGTAGTAGGTGGCTGCGAGGCGGGTGTTTTGGACGCTGGCTTCACAGCCGCCGCAGATGTCGCTGTGCTGCTGTGGTTAGCCGGTTTAGTTGTGGATGCAGGGATGGACTTGGTGGGGGGTGTTCTGCCTGTGCTCGCCTTGTCATCTTTCACAGGTTCCTTCTTCCCGTCCTCCTTCTCTTTGGTGCTGTTGATGCTAGCGTTCTCACGCCCACGCCTCCTAGTTGTTTGGGGTACAGGAAAAAAAAAAAAAAAAAAAAAAACGGGGTAAAACATACTTCCTGCCGCTGTCCTTGTCTTTGTCCTTCTCGTCCTTGGACCCGGAGCTGCTGGTAGAGGTGCCCGTTCTTTTGCCGTTTTTGTCGGATTTCGAATCTTTCTTCTCGGAATCTCTGTCCTGCGGGAGGGGGGAGGGTTAAAAAAAAAAAGAAAATGAACAAACCTCAAAAGACTTGGACTTGGTAGCAGCTTCGATGGCCCAGAACCGTTGGCCCACCCGTGCCTTGCAGACGCCGAGGGTGTTGCCGAGGAATTCTTTGCCGTCCATGGCGTCAACAGCTCGTTGAACCTTTTTTTTTTTTTTTTTTTTTTTTTTCTTCTTCTTTTCCTTTGAAAAATTCACACCTGTTCCGGTCTAGAGAAAGTAATGAAGGCGGGCCGAGAAGGGTTGCTGGGGTCGCCATGGAGGTGGACCTGATGAACGAAGATTTTTATACCCCCCCCACTTTTTTGTACATACCCTCCTTACGTCCCCGAAGGCTGAGAAGGTATCGTGAAGCACCTCCTCCGACGCATCAGCGGTGTTCAGGTTGGTGAGGTACAGGTCGGTGTTCTCTTGCTCTTGGAGCTCTTTCAACTTTCTTGTGAAGTCTTCGCTGGGAGGAGTCGCGAACTTGGGAGGGCCGGGGCGACCCTTCCTCTGGACCTTGAGGCTTAGTGCATGGTACTTGAAACCGTCGTAAAGACAGCCTTGCTCTGCTTCTTCTACTGAACCGAAGGTGATGAAGGCAAAGTGGGTGTCCTTCGAGTTGCTTTTTTCTATGCGCACGTTGCTTACGGTGCCTGCTATGCCAAAGAGCCTCTTAAGGTCTTCTGGTTCTACAGGTGTCTGGGCGTTGATATTGCCCACATAGATTTCAGTATCGTCCTTAGCATCTTTCACGCGGCTCGGACTGCGAGTCCGCATCGGCTCCTCGTGGCGCGGGATCTTGCCTGCTTTTTAAGAAGAAGAAGTGCTGAGAGGAGCCTTACACCCCCACGGATGTGTTAGTTGGTGTATGTGTGTTTTTTTTCTTTTTTTTTTTCTTTTTTTTTTTTCTTTTTCACGAAACCCGGTCTCGAGATCTATCCTTCCCCTCCCCCCTCCCCCTTTTTTTTGTGTTATGAAAAAAATAATTAAAAAAAAAAAGGAGAACGAATCTTACAAATAAAAATTAAAAAAACACACGACACGGAAGTGCGGATTTTTTTCTTTTTTTTTCTTTTTTTTTTTCCCCGGCTATAAAGGAAAATGGCTTTTAAAAAAAAAATAATGGGAAAATGAGATTTTTTTTTTTTGTTATTTCCCGAGAGGGGCCCTTGTTGGGGTTGAGCTGCACACCGCACGCATTAAGGACACGACGTGGAATGCAGAAGAAGCTACAGCTCGGCAGAGCCCCGTATTCATGTGGACAACGCTTCCAAGAACACAAAAATGCCCTCCTTTATCTTTTTATATTAGATCTAAATGAGAGAGGAGAGGAAGTAACAGGGCCAAACAGAAGAAGGTATATCGGGAAAAGGATTGCAGCATGGAAAAGCGTGATTAAGCTGTCCAAAATGAGCACGAGCCCCAGCTGATGGTAGAGACGAAAATCAGAAAGAGAGAGGATCGCCGACACAGTGATCACAAGGGTATTAGAGGTAACCACAGGAGAGATGGCTCTCTGTAGGGATATAGCAAGTGCCTGCCGTCGAGTCGATGCATAAGCAAGCAGCGAGGAGTGAACCGCATGGAGGTACTCCTGGTACGTCACTGCTATGTGCATCAGGCATTCAGTAGACATAGCCTGAAGGCATGCTACCCCTATGAGCTCCACCGGTCCGACCTCCCAACAAAACATCTTCATGAAGGAAAGGTAGAAACATGTGGAGCCACCCACAGCATACCCCAAACCCATGACCAACCTCGGAGACCTTGTTAAAAGAACACCTACCACGGCCAACGTTCCCAACCCGTATGCTATCAAGGATTTCAAAGATCGCAAGGTAAGATCTCGTGTGTGCATTTCCACCCACGCCTCCGACCATTGGACCCCTTGGTATTCCTTGGCCAGGCTTTCCCACAATTTGTACCCTTCGATGTCTTTTCCAACCCACGCGAACCTCATCTTTACCCACTGCAGTTCGAACCCGGGATCGTCTGGGTTCGCTGCTGTGAAACCCACGTCATTTAACCGCCCTCGCTCTTCGGCAATGGTGTAGACTCCTTCAGGAGTCGTCACGGTGGTGTTGTCGCCTGCTGTGAAGCACGGGCTCTGTGCGGCGTCCACTCCTGGGAGGCGCAACAATCGCAGACAAACATCATGAAAATCATGCAAAAACCTGGACTCGTTCGTCAGCATGAAGTGTACGACTGTGGCAGGGGTATCACAGTCTGCACGATCGGGGATCCCGCACTCGTTGCAATTGTTCTTCACGGATGAGAACCCATCGCAGCCAAGAAGTGCCTCCTCTTGACTTCGAACCGGGGACCCACACCCCGACCCCGTCCACCCTGGGTAGCAAGAACAGCTATTCGTCGCTCTTATACAGGTGCCATGGAGACACACCCCGCATTCCTTGCACGAAACGTTTTCCTGCATGGGAAGGTAGCACCCGCTGCAGTTACCGTACAGCATGTGGATCGACGTCATGTCGCAGTTCTGCATCGTAACGGGGTCCACCGGCGGCCACGTTTCGCTGGGTTGGAACACTGCTCCGCAGTTGTCGCACTCCCCTTCGACTTCGAATCGCTCGGTCTCCTCTTGGTACCCGTCCAGCAAAAAGGAGTCGAGCAGCATAGGCGGCGTGCCACGTGTTTCCACTCCTGATGCAGCAACGGAGGTCGCAGTGATAAGTATAACGACGTATAATAACATTATAAGGTACTTGTACGTGTAGTAAAAGGGGATGATCTTCGATACCACGAACCGCTCTAGTAAATTGTGGGTTTCGGATGCCTGCAGGATGACCAGTTCGTCTTGTGTTGTGCATTCCTCCACGATGGTAACCTTTCCAGAGTAGGCGTCAACCACGCATTCTGCGACCTGCGGGGTTCGTTTCTCAGCAGGTGTCATCTCCGACGTGGTATTGTAAAAGTTCAAATACCTGAAACCGAACTTCCGCCCCACCTTGAGCCACAAGGCACGTGAGAGAACGAACGTTGGGGTCCGCCGGCTGGAGTGGAATATTGACGTTTTGCAGGCCTCGAGCTGCATGGCTTTTTCGTTGGCACTCGAAGGGTGTATGGGCGTAGCACGTGCAGGGATGTGTATTATTGAGTCAGCTGCTTGTTTCCTTCTCGACCGTTTCCTCTCGTTGTTCTCAACATTGTCCCATTCCTTTTCGTGCATGCGCAACAAGCTTACCGACGACGACGACAGCTTCCTCACCAGTGCCGTCACTTCATTTACGATTCCCCTGGCTGAACCGGGTGTCACCGTCGCATTGTGCTCGGACACCTCTGCGGTGTCGAAACACACCGGCATGCCTTGTTCCTGTGCTTTGTCTTTGTATTTCACTAAGACCTCATGGAGAAGGTGTTTCTTCTTGCTTTTCTTCGTGGTCTCCTCTTTGTTTCTCTTAATGTTTCTCGCAGAGGACATTGCAGCATGCGCGGCCAACAAACAAGGGTGCAACGTGATGAATTGCAACAAGGACAAACAGATGAGATACCCCATCACAACGCTGAACTCCCTCAATGCAGGGATAGGTGCAGACCTGGTGCAAAGATACGAGACAACCGCAACGCAATGAGAACAAGAGACGCCCCTTCCCGCTTTTCGAAACGTAAAAGCGAGCCGTTGTGTGAGAGAAAGTGTGTTTCGCCGACCTGAAGTGGGCATGAAGCCCGACTGCTTAAATGTGTTATGGAAGATCAAGACTCCATTCACAGTCATGCCAACTACCAAGTACAGCGCGAGATGAAAAAGAATGAGGAGCTCCTTAGAAGAAGTAATGTGGTATAAGACTAGACTGCCCGTGTAACAACATAAAATGTGGAGGAGAGAACCACAAGCGGTCACGATTGACTTGGTGATGACCCAAAGCACTGTGAAGAGCAGCAAACCTGACAACCCGATGGACCACTGATGCTGGTCTATAGAGTAACAGATAACTGCAGGGATTACCCCGTCACCGCCTACCATGAGGGAGGTACCGCGAGGTTTGCTTGGTAGTGTGCGTGTGGTGGTGACGTACTCGATGTGCGAGATAAAACCTTTCCAAAAGCTCTTTTTATCACCTTGTTTCAACCGAATCTGCGTCCTGACATGCCGCCCGTCCGACGTGGCAAACCACCGCCAGCTACGGTTTCTTCGGAAAACCTCTTTCGTCAGGTACAACGGCTCGTTCAAAGACCCTCCTGTTCCGTTCATAACCCATGTTTTGTTCTCGACCACCCCCGTGAAAAAGTATTGCCGGATACTTGTCATAGGGAAGCATCCTCCATTGAAGGCAAAACACACAGAGGTGTATTCATCAATGTCCTCAATACCTTCCTCCACCCTTTTCAGAAAATGCAGAAACGAGCTGGAATCGAGCCCATCCACATTGTCCAACCTGTACTGTAAAAAAACCCGGTCAGACGGTTCCGAGCGCTGCCTTATGACGTGCCACAGTTGTTCTATTCTTAACACCTCAACCTTGTTCCAGTAGCTTTCGTGATCGATAGCTAACGAGTCCATCCCGCAGTCCACTCGGTCTATACTTAAGATGTTAAACACGTACGAAGCAACAAGAGTCGCCACGGGTAGGATCATGCAAACCCCAAGAGACCTTCCCGGCCACTTCGCAACGATAGAGCTAAACACCCCTCCGGGGTATACCTTTCCTAACACCGGTGGTCCGTCGGTCATTTCAACTCATGCCAGAATTTACTTTTAAACCTCCTTTCTTATAATGATACAGAAGACGTGGGAGTGATGATAAAAGGAGAGGAATAACAATACCACACTAATCATTTTGAGAAGGAACAGGAGGGGAACCCAGGCGGGTGCACGTTGAAGAACTAAAAAAAAAAAAAAATAGAAAAAGGAAGGAGGACAAGATACCGGAAACTCTTCTTCATTTAAAAAAAATATTGCTGATCCGATGGAGTGTGTATCGCTTTCAAATCAGCTGCACTGCTCGCTTTTTATTCATTCTGACGGAAGGCAATTGCTGTCTAAGCTTGCAACCAAGACTCAATGTGGTCGAGTTCGAGCTTACGGGCATCGAGGACGCACTGGGGGTCTTGGGGGTTGGAGAAGAAGAGGTCGAGGTGATGTGCGCCAAGAGGAATGGTAATAGAAGTGATGGTACTAGTGTTGACGAAGACACCTCCGGAGATCCAGGGGTCGAGAGCTCCATTGGAGAAGACGATGTTGGAGTACTTTGCAATCTCCTCTTCGGTTCCGTACTGGGTGGCTATCTGGTAGGGTCTGGGCACAATCCCGTGCTTGTTCTTGCACCTGTCAGCGACCCATGTTGCGTTGTAATCGAACTCCCAGAACATGCTGTTTGCACCCCTTGCGAAATATGTTTCCTGAGGCTGCATCTCCGTGCACCACTGGAAGTCCCAGATCCCATCCTCTTCAATGTCTGCTGCGAGCTTGTAGCAGTCTATGGTCTTTGTCGCGTTGTTGAAGAGATTCGTTGCCTGTGCCAAAGCCTTCAGCAACGCTTCGCCAGATGGGTAGTTCCCAGCTTCGTCCACCATCGATTTGCATGCTTCTCTCACAGGGAATGGGGGAAGGATGGGTCCGTTGTTGGTAATGTAGTTGGAAGGGTAAGGGTAGTCTCCCATCGCCATCATGTCCCATCCGTACATTTGAAGGTAAGCGACCTTCACGACGTCCTCTGCCTGTGGCGTGGTGCAGATTGAGAAAATGTTCTGAAGGGATTGGCGGCCCTCTGCGGTTTTCCCCATTTCGAAAAGGGTCGAAAACGCGGTTTTAACAGCAACGTCGCAGTTCTTCCGGCTCCCACCGGCGGGGGTCGCGTCCCTGGTGACAACGTCCCAGAAGGAACTGCCGTATTTAGAATCGGGTGCATCATAGGTTGCCTTGTGGCAACCAGGGAAAGCGAGAATAGGAGCCGAAGCTGAAATCGAACCGTCGATCACGGAGGGGTATTTCATACGCATCCATGCAGCAAGCATCCCACCATAGGATCCTCCAAATGCAATGACCTTGCTCGATTCCGTCTTGTGGGAGATTTTAAATTTTCTGAGAAGATCCGCGTAGTCGGCAAGGGCCTGTTCATGGTTCAGGTACCCAATGTTCTCCTTGGTAAAGCTGTTGTTTCCAAAGGGAAGGGATTCGCCATAGTACCGATGTTCAGCGAAGACAAGAAGAGCTTTGAACCTCTTCCTGTTCTCCCACATGAGGCCTGTGTGTTCCACATACAGTGTTACGTCTGCTTCGTTCCCGCAGTAGAAAAAGATGGGTTGGCCAGGGTTCCATTCCTCTTCCCCGCATACGAAGACCCTTTGCTTAAAAGTTGCTTGGTTCGTCTCTGGAAGATACGTGAAATGATCTAAAGCTCGTGTGTGCCATTCCAGTGTACAGTTCTTGTATGGGTTTATGGGTGATGGGTTCCCTGCAAGAACCGCCGTTGCTAGCAGTGCTGTTAGCATTTTCTTTTTATTTGCTCCTTTTCTTTGATCTTTGGTTATGATTTGTACAAAAGAAGGGGAAAAAAAAAAAATGAAACAGCGCAGTAAACGTTGACTCACACAAGAGAATAACCTATATTAGTAAAAGAGAAAAAGAAAAAGAAAGTCGTCCTGTCCTTGATAAACTTTTTTTTTTTTTTTTTTTTCCCCCGATGCAGTAGTTGCAGCGGTTTTCTTCTTCTTCTTTTTTTTTTTTTTAAAACAAAAACAACTTCTAAAACATCTTCTGGTAATTTTTTGGCCTGACTCGTCATACCGCCAAATGGATGTTTCCCCTTGGAAAAAAAAGAAGAAAAAAGAAAAATTAGTAAAGACCCCTCCCGGAAACTAAAAAAAAGAAGGAAAAAAAAAAAGGGAGGTCACCGGTGGTTGAGCCGACTTGTATTGCCTCATTATCTTTTTCTTTTCTTCTTCTTCGTGTTTTGTGTTGGTCGCCGACCAGGCTTCCTGAGAAGGGGTAAAAAAAAAAAAATAATAAAAAAAAAATCGATAAAGACCAGCTACTGTCTTGCGGTTTCTATTAAAAAGAAAGGGAAAAAAAAAAAAAAAAAAAAAAAAGAGAATGGGGGAGAAGGAAAAGAATACAAGCCTTCAGGTACTTACAGCAGTACTGAGGGGTTCGAAGGTAAGTAAAGCAGCAATGAGGCCATCGAAGGTGGCACCGCCGATAGTGCTCGTAGGCGGAACTGCTTGATCATTAATTTGTATCAGCTTGCGGCCTAGTTTAGGTCGTAATGATTGAGAGAGTAAGCCATACCAATAAAGCGCTCTGCTCCTGCAGCCCAACCTGGGCCGTTCGGGGCCACAGATCTCAGCGTCACTCCTTCCCATGTACATTCAATATCGTCTCTAAGCCCTTTCCGCAAGAACAAAGAATCTTCGTGTAGATGCAGAACTGGGTCGGTCATCCCACTAACAACTGTGAATGCTTCCCCGAGTTCCTTCAAATCATTCTCAGTGAGACAGTAACCCACTGGTCGTGTCCGTAGCCTGTCCTGTTTTTTTTTTTTTTTATGTTGAAAAGCTCATTCGTTCATACCAACAGTAATCGCACCTGTAAACTTTTGTGTTCCATTTTGCACTTTTTTTTATTAGTTTTCTTCTGGCTTTTGTATCAACATTCGGTCATCTTGTCTTTTTTTAAAACCCCCTGTTGATTGAGAATGTTAAAAAATCATCCGAGGCAGGACTCGAACCTGCAACCGCCTGATTCGTAGTCAGGCGCTCTTCCATTGAGCCACACGGACATGGAATTCTGGTAGGTGTGATTTACAAGCGTTCTCCGAAGAGGGACTATTGAACACAGGAACACAAGCAATGCTGGAGCAGTCCTCAAGGCGAACAGACAAGTTCAAACAGCTAGCTGCAATAAAAAAAGTGCAGGAAAAAAAAAAAAAAAAAAAAAAACTAAAAAAAGAACACTGGTGATGAAAGGACAAGGATTTAAAAAAGAAAAAAAAAGAAAAGAAGAAAAAAGTAAAGGGCCTTCTCGCTCTAGAATTCTTGCGTTTCAGTCTTCTCATCGAAGACAGAGGCAGGGATGACAAGGTGGCCGTTGGGGTCGCAGAAAATACCCGGGTCAGTGCTTCCTGATTCGATAACTGGTGCCAACATGACAAGGAGTTGGCCGATGCTGAGGGGGTGGTTATTGCTTTGGTTTGCATCGAGAGTCACTGTCACATGGCCAGTTCTCTTTGGTCGTTGGGGTGCCTTTGCAAGAGAGAGACGCCACATGTAGAAACCGTGCAGAGGGTGACCTTTTTGCATAAAACCACATGTCCCGGATGAGAGCAGCTGGGCCTCTTCGGCCTCATGACTGGAAGCACCTGCAATTCTCTTGACTGTCTCCTCTATGGTCGCCAGATCCTTAACACTTGGAGACTGGGTTTCCGTGATGCTTTCGTTCCGTAACTGTCCCAATCTCCACCTGGTTTTTCGTTCAAAAAAAAAGAAAAAAAAAAGAAAAAAAAAAAAAAAAAAAAAAACTTTTTTGTTTCACCCATACTGGTAGTAATCGTGATATTCTGCCCCCGGTTGTAAGAACGGGTATTTTCCTGTCAGCATCAGCGCTGCCGAAGCTGCTGAAGGATTCGCCGCCGCCACCACCTGTTTGCACGCTTCTTCTATCGTCTTAAGAACATGGTTGCTCACTTCCATCTTTTGTTTATTTTTACCGCCCAAGTGTTTCCCTTTGAAAAAAAAAAAAAAAAAAAAAAAAAAAAAAAAAAAAACTACGAAAAAAAAAAAAAAAAAAAAAATGAGATAAAAAAAGAAGAAAATAAAAAACGATCAAAAAAGAAGAAAAAAAAAAAAAGAAAGAAGGGGGAACGAAAGATGGTTCTTAAAACACTGGAAAAAAAAAAGAGTGACCTGAGGGTAAAAAAAAAAAAAAAAAAAAAAAAAAAAAAAAAGAAAAGAATACTTCTCCTTTTTTTTAACGCTCTGGATCCGTTAAGTGATCTCATCAGAAAAAGCAACCTGACGGGTCACTTAGCGGATCCGGAGCGTAAAGAAAGAAAAAAGAAAAGAGAAAAAGATAAAAAATTAAAATGGGTGGGTAGAGAAGAAGAAGAAAAAAAAAAAGAAAAAAAAAAAAAAACTACCTCACTTCCTCGTTTAAGAAAAATAACTATTTATTGCCAACAAATAATGAGTCATTATTTAACTCGAGTTCCCGAATTTTTTGCACGAGGGCCCGCAGGGCCCGAGTGCAAAAAAACGGGTAACGAGTGTTAAATAATGGCTCATTTGGCGGCAAGTAAGTCGTTTTATTTCACTCTTCGTCATTTGAGTCACTCACTCTTCACTGCTTTCACTGCTGTTTTTTTTCACGCAGGTCAGCTTTTTGGGGATTTTCCTAAGGTAATACAGGGTAGCTATTTCGCCGTGGCATTTAAAGGGGAAGTAAGGCACTTATTCCCACTTTTAAGGGCTGGAATGGCCTCAGATGGCCAAAAATAGTCAAAATACCCCCACCCCAAAAAAATTTTTCAAGGGGTTGGGTGCATTTTTTTCCACGACAAGACCCATTTTTTCACTCTGAAGGGCCATTATTTAACTGCAAAATCTCATTATTTAACTAGTTAAATAATGGCGATTTCGCGTTAAATAATGGCCGTTTCGCGTTAAATAATGGCCATTTCGCGTTAAATAATGAGGCCCCTAGTGAGTGAAGAAAATGACGAAGAGTGAAATAAAATAACTATTTATTGCCAACAAATAATGAGTCATTATTTAACTCGGGTAACGAGTGTTAAATAATGGCTCATTTGGCGGCAAGTAAGTCGTTTTATTTCACTCTTCGTCATTTGAGTCACTCACTCTTCACTGCTTTCACTGCTGTTTTTTTTCACGCAGGTCAGCTTTTTGGGGATTTTCCTAAGGTAATACAGGGTAGCTATTTCGCCGTGGCATTTAAAGGGGAAGTAAGGCACTTATTCCCACTTTTAAGGGCTGGAATGGCCTCAGATGGCCAAAAATAGTCAAAATACCCCCACCCCAAAAAAATTTTTCAAGGGGTTGGGTGCATTTTTTTCCACGACAAGACCCATTTTTTCACTCTGAAGGGCCATTATTTAACTGCAAAATCTCATTATTTAACTAGTTAAATAATGGCGATTTCGCGTTAAATAATGGCCGTTTCGCGTTAAATAATGGCCATTTCGCGTTAAATAATGAGGCCCCTAGTGAGTGAAGAAAATGACGAAGAGTGAAATAAAAAAAAAAAAAAAAAAAAAAAAAAACACTACACACGTGCTGCTATCCTTAATTTTCCCTCTTCTCCTCCTTAACGGCCCTGTCCCTATCTCTGTCACCCCTTCTGTCCCTGTCTTTGTCCCTGTTTTTGTCCTTCCTGTCTCTGTCCCTATCCCTATCCCTGTCACCACCCCTCCTTTCCCGATCACCTCTGTCCCTCCTGTCCCTGTCGCCCCTATCCCTTCTCTCTCTGTCTCTGTCTCTGTCTCTGTCCCTGTCACCCCTATCCCTGTCTCTGTCCCTAGGCCTGTCTCTTTCTCTGTCTCTGTCTCCATATCTATCGCTGCCTCTGTCTCTCCTGTCCCTGTCTGAGCGTTCATAAGCACCTCTTTCTCTCCTGTCCCTTCCTCCGGTGTCTCTGCCACGCCAGCTGTGGGAGCTTGGAGTTGCATATTTATGTGCATACCTGTCCCTGTTGTCTCTAGTATCCCTGTCTCTTTCTGAGTAACGGGAGTACTCTCTCCTCCCCTTCCCAGAGTCGGCTGTGGAGGGGGCAATGTTCTTTGCCGATGGCTCGTTCATGCCCTTGCCGCCCGCTCTTGTCCTGCCCAGACCACCGCCAAGCCTTCGAGGCCTCCAGTTTTTCACGGCTCTTCCCTTCTCGATGTCTACAAGGACGCACCTGTTCCCGATCTGCTTCCCGTCCGCGAACTTGTAGGCGGCGTTCATGTCAGTCTTGCTCTCGAACTCTATGAAGCCGTACCCCTTGGGGTTCCCTTCCTTGTCCTTCACAAGCTTCACTTGCGTGATGGGGCCGTACGCACTGAACTCCTTCTCAAGCTGCTCCTCTGTGGCTTTGTATGACAGCCTGGCAACAAACAACGTTTTGTAAGGATCGCTGGTGATCTTAGGGTCCTCTGCTGGGTTCCACGACTTGACCTTCTCAACGAGTTCAGCCTCGTTCGATGCCTGCAGTGTAATGAGGATGAAATGGGGGATACCACAAACATACCTTTTTCTCCTTCTGAAGCCGTTCCTTCCGTTGCCTCTTGCTCTCGGGAGGTCTGTAGCAGTCCAAATCGCTTGGAAGCTCGGTTTCGAACAAAGCGATGCAAGCGCCAACACCACTGTAGGGAAGCATTGCTCTCTTCTCGATGGGCTTTTTGTAAGGAATAGGTGGTCGGGGAGCGAAGAGTGCCATGATGGCAGGAGGGAGGCCGAGTTGCGCCATGAAGGGGGACGGAGCCGAGCCCATGGGCTGCTGCATTGGCGCAGCCCGCATGACTTGGCCATTACCCCCACCGGGGAAGGATTGCAGCATCTTTCCCTTTTTCTTCTTTTTTTCCTTCCCTTCTGTCGCCCTCCTGTGTATTGTGTAATAATAATAAAAATAAAAATAAAAATAAAAAAAAGCGAAAATAATAAACATAGAAAAGACATATTTTTCTTGAGGTTTTTTCAACCATTTTTCTGCGGGTTATTCGCAATCAAGAACGCAGCCAGAAATTCCAAAGCATCATCTGGCCGCTTCATAGGGTCTGGCTGCTCCTTCGCCTGTCCGAGTGCCTCGAGCCCTTGCAACAATATTGGTATCACTGTGGCTTCCAAATAGGCTTGCGGGGCCAGGGCCTGTCTGGATGGCCCTGTTGAGTGGCTTTGTGTCGATGCTGCCACCACTTTCTTCGCCTCTTCGCTGTCGGAAAACATGGAGAGAAGAGCTGGGCTTACTTCCGACATCTTTTTTCCCTCACCAACTCGTTTCCCCTTCCCACTCTCCCACCTCTTTTTTATTTTATTTTTTATTTTGTGTAAACAAGAATGTTATTGCTAAAAAGAGTCGAGGCAGCTTTGCGGAAACGAAATGTCGAAATCTGCTCAACTGATTACAGTTCAAGAATATCCCATTGACACCCCCAAGGCCCCCGCGAATGACGAATGCGTCTTCCAGGTGTGACACGGCCGTGAAGAAGACAGAAGGAACTGATGGCGGGCTTGGAGCTCGGAATTAGAGCAGGCCATGCATTTGGGCGATCCAAGTTTCTCCCGCTCGCTCTTCAAAATCGAAGCCATCCCCAAAGCAACTCCCCTTGAAAACAACATTGGCAGAAGTGCTCGGAGGGTTCCTTGGCAGCCCTGAAGGCACCAGGTTCATCCGGGAGGTGAAGGAAGGCAAAAAAGGTCGCGGAGACCTGGCTGACCGCGGAGGTCAAGACGCCATCGGACAAGGTCGCGGAGACCTCACTTATCGCGGAGATCAGTCCGGGGGCTTGACAACATTTCACAAACAACACCAACTCTTGTGATGTGACCAATGCAAAAGAAAAACAGCATAATAATAAGACAGGGAGACAGGAGACAAAGGGGGGGGGGGGGGGACAAAACAAACAAAAAGATACAAAAAAAAAAAAAGAAAAGAGGAACGCTTTGTGGTGATATAGTTTCAATGTTTTACAAACGATGGGTAGGAGAGGAACAGGGGGAATAAATAAATAAAAAATAAAAAAAACCCACATTTTTTTCCTCTTTTTTTACCCCTTCTAAGGTCGTATGACAGCAGCGGTCGCACCCAGCTGTACTAAAGGGTGTGTCGATGCAAACCATTGTATCCAAGCCTGCAGTTCAGAGGGGTGTGTTGCAATGGCTAGGTAAGAGGAGTGCGTCGTGGACAAAAGGAACCACCCAGGTTCCGTCTCGTGAAAGCCTTGCCCAGACTGGTCAACTGGTGCGAACCCGATAACGGCATTGAGAGAGACCTGCTCCCTGGGCCGGAGGCTGCTGTGTAAACCTTCACCCGACGAGAATACAACCCACGTGTTGCCCAGGAGGTGGAGATACCGCCGATGGTACTTTCGAACTCCGTTTTGAGAGGAAACGAGATACACTTCCATTGTAGGCGGGAGGTCAACATTGCCTTGCTTGAAGGGTGCAACGTCTGGATCAGAACGTTGAGGACTAGGGCTGCAGCCAGGATCAACAACCGACTGTGCAGGCTGATAAGGCGCCACAGCGATTGGAACATTTTTCAACGTTTTAACACGAATTGCAGCCGGGTTTGAAGGCGGGCGGTACGCCGCAGGAATCGCCTCGTGAGGCTGATGCGTTGACAGCAGAATAGCCCGAGCAGGTGGAGTCGGCGGTTTGACATAACCACTGTACAATGCTTCAAGTTCCATTGTTCGCTGCGGTGGTGTGTGAGCCGTCGGGGGGCTTGGTGGTGTGGCTGGTCTAGCAGGGTTCGCCATCGGAAGCGGCGGTTGTTCTACAAAATCTTCCGGCCGACAGCTCGGCGAAGAATGTTTCATCGGTGGTGTCACCGACGAGCTCCGTTCAGGTGGAGCCGGCGACATCCTCCCCGACCCTGCACTGGTCAATGCTATGAGCCTTGCCCGCACATCTTCAATGGCGTCCCTCAACATCCTTTTCGATCCTTCGTCATCCTCGTTTATTTCCTGCATCGATTTTTTCAGCTCCGTCCACGCTTTCTTCAACACCATCATTTCATCGTCTAGCTGTCGTTGGCCCTTTTCCGGCCGTAAGGGTGAGTAGTAACGCTCGTTGTCCATTATGTTTTCATATGAGGGAGGTGGGTTGCTGCATTGATATTGAGAAAGAGTAAAAGAAGGGGGTGAGGGGGGTTTAATAACACAACACTTTTTGTTTTTTTTTTTTTGTTTTGTTTTCTCTTATTTCGGTGTGGTTTTGAGGAGTTCTCTTGTCAGCTTGTCGATTTCGCCAGTGACACTGCTGAAACCGAAGGCCACCATAACCAGCAGTCCTGACAAAATGACATCTACCGCCTTCAGCTTTGCAGGGATGAAGGCCTGTGCGAACTCGTCCAAAAGACCGAAAGGAGTGTACGCAGCTACCTCCGAGCTGACAATGGCCACTACTACCAACGACAATAACCCGACCGGCACTGTGAACAGAGCTAAAGCGGAGTACTTGCTGCTTGCAATCGAATAGAGCACGAAGCACAGCATCACACCCCAAAGGCCTAGAATCGCAAGGGCCACAACATCTAGGGGAGCACCACCTTCCGTCATTTTCTTTCTTTTTTTTCTTTTTCTCTATAAATTTATTTGAAATCGCTCCCTCCCCTCAACTTTTTTTTTTTTTTTACTTCATTCACTGTGTCCCCGGTTTTATTGAAATAATAATAAAAAAAAAAAAAAAAAAAAAAAAAAAAAAAAAACTATTCTTTTAAGGTATGCGTTTTTGCGCTCACCGGCCGCGCTGTTCTTAGTCCCCGTTGTCCCCGTTCTGGGGGCTCTGGCGGGTTCCTACTGCGGTGGTAAAACTGCGGGGCAGCCTTGTCGGGGTCTGCGACAGGTACGTGTCACGCAAGCCTTCGATGCTGCTCATGGTTCGCTCCGGGAGTACTGGCCTCCTGTCATACCCGTGTGTGGTCGGTCCTCCTATACAGCGCAGGGAGTTGACGCGATCCACTCGCGCTGCTGGGAACGCCGTCCTTCTGCCATCAGCGTGGTACAGGTCCTGGACACGTCTCAGCACATACCTCAGCCTCCTTGCCTTGACGCCCAGGTCCTCCACCTTGCCCACTTCCCCGCCGTCGTCTAGCGGCAGCTCCGTCTCCCGCTCGAAGTCGAGGGCAAGCTCCAGCGTCGTAACCGTCGTGTGCCGTCCAGGGGCGTCATCCCACAGCAAGCCACTCAGCCACCTCAGCACCGGCCCCAGCAGCCTGTCCATCACCTTCCCCGATGCCCCCAGCCCACGTAATTCGGCCACCGTCGGCGTCGGGTGTGCCCTTCCCGTCACGACCACCCGCCACGGGTATGTCTGCGTCTGCAATGCGCGGTTCGCTTCCACCGCCGTATCCCTCAGTGTGACCACCTCCAGCAGGTACCTTTGCACCAACAGGGCCCTCGGCTTGTCTTGGCATCCCCTGGGCACTATCCCGTGGAGCGCCGTCGCGTTCGGCATGGTCGCCGGGTCGAGACTCGCATACTCTGCCTTGCCCCGCACCGCATCTCCGAGTTCGCATCGCCAGAGGGCGTGCTCCAGCACCTCGGTGTAGCTGCCGTAACGCTCCCCACACACGTCACAGAGGTGCTGCAGCGGGTTGGCCCCTCCGCCACTCCCCGCACCGCAGGGTACACCGCAAACACCGCCCCAGCAATCAGCCTCCTCAACCTGTACGCCGCCATCGGGTTGTTCGCGAGCGCCCTCCACCACCCGTTCGTGACCGGGTCGGCCCCCTCTGACATGCCGCTGTAGGAGGTCCTCCCTTCTGCTTGTTCCGCTGCTGTCATGGCCCGTGCCACTCGGCGGATCTCGTATTTGCGTTCCCGCTCGGTCGTGGTACGCAGCCCTTCCACAAAACTCCAGCTCTTCCCGATCGCCGGCAGCCATCGTCTCACTAGGGTTCCCACTGGTCCCTGGGCCTCCACGTCGCTCTGCAGGTACAGGGCGGCACACCTTCCCATCCGGTCCCACAGCTCTGCATCCGACCTACCAACCTTCACCACCGTGCACAACAGTCGATAAAGCGTCACCACCAGCGGGTCCGTCGTGTGCCCCGGCAGCAAGATGTTCGCTACAGCACACGGTGAGCGCATCTTGAACTTCGGTCCCCAGAGGCATGTCGCTACTCTCGACCGGATTGTGCCTGCATCCACTTTCGAGGGGGGGGCATACGCAACACCGTAGAGGCAAGAGGGGAGGATGGAGCTGGAGATGATCCTTGCCTTCTGTGAGAATCCCAACGGCATGGCAGCCAGCCTTCCGCACGCCCGCTCCATTCCCACAAGGGGCTTGGCCCTGTGCTCGCCGTCCATGCAAACCTTGATGCCCAGGGCGCTGATCTCCGTCTTGGCTGCAAGCACTTCCTCCGTCTTGGCTGCAAGCACTTCCCGCCCACACTTCACCGACCCGGACCCTTCTGTGGAGAACATGTCCGTCTTCTTCAGGTTGAGACTCATCCCCGTTAGCAGAGAGAATTCGCCTACCCCCGCTGCCGCCTTCTCCAGTGCGCTGAGCAGAGCTGCAATCAGGTACACGTCATCTGCGTACGACAGGGAATCTGCCCCGGGCACCTCCGCCATGATCGCCCTCACCATCACCCCCACCAGCGCGTTCACCATCACCACCGAGATCGGGCACCCCTGCAAGATGCCGTTCGATGTGGCGAACTCGTCACCCACCCCGTGTCGGGTACTTGAACCTCCGCCTGAGGGACTCGTACATCGTCGTCAGCGGCCGCAGTATGTTCTGATGTAGCCCCAGGTCCCCCATCAGTCCAAGTGCCACCTCCCGCGGGATGCGGTCGAAGCACTTGACAAAGTCCAGTGCGAGACCGTGCATCGGTGTGCCCGACAGCAGGGCTTCCTCGAGTTGCGTCGTCAGCTCCAGCAGCAGCGTGTCCGTCCCTCTCCTCGACCTGAAACCGTGCTGTGACGTGTGCGCCCACGACTCCTGCCAGACCAAGATGCGCCTCATCCTCGTCGTCGCCCACAGCCTGTACACAGCGCTGGTGACCGTGATCGGCCGATGGTTCAGCGGGGATCTGTCCTCACCCTTGGGTATCAGGGAGACGAGTGCCGTCAGTAGCGCCTCCGGCCATTCGCCGGTCTCCTCGATGATGTTGAAGAGCTGCGCCCACCTCTCCAGCAGCGCGTCAGGTATAGCCTTCAGCTCCGCGATCCTCCAGCCGTCCACACCCGGGGTTCCTCTCGCCGGCCTACTGTTCAGCACCTCCCTGAGGTCGCCACCCGTGATCGGTTCCAGTTCCATGGGGTGCCCGTCGACATACTTGCCATACCTCTCCTTGAAGGCAGCGTAGGAGGGCCGGTCGCTCTTGTTCGGGTACAGGTGGAAGACAGAGGCCCACGCCCCCCTCATCAGTGCGTCGATCTCCTCCAGATCTACCGTCAACCTACTGTCCTCTTTCGCAACTGCCAGTGTGTGGGCTTCCTTGTCCCCCTTGACGTACGCCACGATACGCCGTCTGTCGTCACGGAAATCAGCCGCCACCCGCTTCCTGTATCTTGCCTCGTTCTCCAGACGCTGCTGCTTCACCGTTTCCATGTCACCCTGGTCCGCTGCAGCCTCCAGCTCCTGCAGTCCCACCAGCGCGGCTTCCAGGCTGGGTCCCCGTAGGAGATCTTCGTCCGGCACGACCCCGAGGCGCATCTTCCCGGCCAGCTTCACGATGTTCTTCCACGTCCCATGCAGCATCGCCGGCAGCGTTCCTGGTCCACCCCGCAGCAGCGCCTCGTTCAGCCCGATCCTGAGAGCCTGAATCTTCCTCTTCAGGTTGCCGTGCATCGTCTGGTCCCGCGCGGCCGCCCCTCCTGACGTCCCAGTCGACTTCGCCGCCACCATCTTCTCCGACAGCTCCCGTGGTTCCCCCCTGCCTACGAACGGCTTCACATTCGTCACCCCGGCGGCGGACAGCATGTACCGCTCGGTTAAAAAAAAAAAAAAAACGGCTTCGACGATGAGGGGAACTACGCCGGAATGGGTCGACGCCAGGCCAACACCAAAAACACTGCCGAATGCTGGGTGCGACAATGAGTTAAAATAATAGGAATAGGAGTAACAAAAAAAAAATCACTTTCAACACACGTCCCTACTGATTTCCTTCTTTTTTTAAAAGAAAATTCAAAGAGCGACTTACCCCCCCCCCCCCCCCCCCCCCCTCCCCCCCGATTTGTTGCGAATAAAAAAAATACTCCCTCTCCCTCACCCTCACCCTCTCTCTTCATACAACATGTTAAGGCAACCTACGTTCGGTGTCTTGAATGGTTTCAAGGTGCGCCTCACAGAGTGCAAAGAGTTCTTGGTAGTCCCTCGCGGTTGGGAACTCTTGCAACTCTTGGAATCGTGATAAGAGGAGCTTGTGGTGCCCGTTGAGGGCGTGTTTGACGGAGCCGAGCGTGACACGGGAGGAGGCTACGGCGGCTGGGTTTTCAACACCAATAAGCCCCGAGGCGTCCAAGATAAGCTCCTCAAGCTTGGAAAGCTCCGAACGGAAAAAACGGAGTTCCTCACCATCTCGAACTTTTTCAGGATCAAGAGAGCAAAGGGCGGCATCAACAACAGACACCATGAGCCGTTCCTGCGAGTTATTCGGATCATGCTTCGCAACCTTTTGTCTAAGATCCGCCACATCGGCAACAAGCTGTTCAAGCAGAGGCGATGTAGGGTACCCCGGCCCTGCGGTGCCGCAACTGCATTTCAACGGCTTCAAAAATCTCCATAACCCACCCTCTGTACCTTGTTCTGTGCACTGTTTCCCGTCGTCACCTATTCCTCTTTCTTGCCATAACCGTCTCCGCTCCCTCCCCAGTTGGTAGCAGGCGTTGTTGATAAGCCCTTCTATCCCGTCCGTTCTACTTGCAGACGAGTTCGCAGATGGGTATGTGTGTCGTTTGTTAGACAACGTCGGGTGCTGCTCGTTAGGGTTGTTTTGGGTAGTAAGGTATTCCCTTTCAACCGCGGCGTAGGAGGCCTCCTCTGCCATGGTGTCGTTTAGTTGCAGGACTAAAAATTTTTGCAGGGAGATGAACCAGCGGCGGACGCTTTGCGCTGCGGAGAGAACCTCCCAAAGGTACTCCCTGCCGTCCACAGGGGGTTCTGATAGAATGGCGTGGCGCAGTGCCGTGGCCTTGTTGTCCAGGAGCTCGTCGTAAAGGTCCACCGTGGTTTTTGTGTTGCTCAGCTCCGTGAAGCGATCGGCGTCGCACGTTGCATCTCGAAGTCTTTTGTGAAGCTTGCTCGCGTACTCACACGCTTCCAACACTTCCTTCACCGATCCCAAGACGTGAACCACACCACCACCAGGCAGCCGCACCATTTCTGGAAGCACGGGAGCGTCTCTCAACGACGCATTGTCAACCAATTGGTCCATGGTGGAAGGCTGCTCTTGTACATGGTTTGAATACGAGGAAAGAAGGAAAAAAAAGAAAATGAAAAGAATTTACTGTTGTGGGGTTTCCTTTTTTTCGTCTTCGTCCTGTTCGTCCTCGCTGGGCACGAAGGGGATGGCGTCCATGGGCGGCACGTAGTTCGCCTCGTCGATGATGAACGCGTTCCACTCGTCGTGGAAGAGGAAGATGTTCGCTCCCAAGGCCAGCGCACCGATCCCAGCAAGACCAACCTTCACAGCTTTCGACACATCGTCTCTGTCGGCAACGTACCCAAAGGGCAGCCCTGCCATGGGAAGCAAGGCTCTGATGAACCGCCGCTGCTGCAGATAGTCCTCGTTAACCGTCTTGCGGTAGTTCCCCATCTGCTCGCATTCGATTTCCTGCTCAGCGGCAACACACATAGTGTACATCAGGGCAGGGTTGGTGATCCCCCACACGAGGAACTGCCCCGGATGGTAGAACGGCGTCACAGCCAATGCTACAGACAAAAACGTCCCTGACACAACCCCTGCTGTGATAAGCCATTTGTGGCTGATGGTCGTGATGGGCCCTGTGTACAAAACACGTTTGCTGCTTTGGTAGTAACCGTACTTCGTGACGAAAACAAGGAGCATGAGGGCGGTGAACCCGGATGTGGTGCAAAGCCCCATTTTCGACAGTGATCTGAACCCGAATAACGATGTTGCTGAGAACCACGCAGTGCCCAAGACCATGCCGTCGAAGAAGTAGAAGGGCACGCCATGCTCGATCTCTTGATTGGTTCTTGTTAGCAAGACGAACGTTGGCGTCCACAGGACAAGCCCTGCACCCACGAGTTCTATTACTGTGATCCACGGTTCTTTAGTGAGCGGGATGGCCGTTGTTGCCACGCCGTGTGCGCCTGTCCAGAGAGCGCCCCCAACGGTTCCCGCCACCACCCCACCGCAAAAAGCCTGTAGCACACTTTTCGCCTCGATGTTCCCCAGGTGCGACACCCACTTGTGCTGTTGGTTTTTGTTTATTTCAATCGACTGTTTCCTCCTCAACCTCCTCGACCGTTCCTGCTTTGTCAGCCTCACCTCGCCTCCTATACACGCATCGCTTGCTTGCCACAGCAACGACAGGGCTCCTGTAGCAACCCCTCCCGCGCAGGCCGCCTTGCTCACCACAACTAAACCCACAAAAAATGCCATCCAGTGTAAATCATGTGTAAGTAAAAAAAAAGGGGGGGGGTTTGAGAGGTTTTTTAAAAAAGCCCTGTGAAGTGAATAATTAATTAATTGACCCCTTCATTTTCTTCTTCCTTTTTTTTTTTTTTTTTTTTTTTTTGAATGGGGAAGAGATCAAAAAGCGATCAGAGCAAACATCTCAACAATATGAAGACTATTCCCATTCCTAACAATCATAATGAACAATCAGATCGGAGAACTTGGGCTTACCTGAGTTTACAACGGGAAGAAATAAAGAAGCGGAAAGAAAAAACAAAAAAAAAAGAAGTGATGCGTTGTTTTGTGTCATAAGAGATTGATTTCTCCCGCCCCCCCCCTTTAACTGACTGACGGTGCTTGAAGGCAGATAACCAGATTCAGACCCGAGCGGGCCAGGGTTTGCTTCAGCTCGGAAATGTTGGCCACCGGAGTGTCATTTATACTGATAATCTTCCACCCAGGAAGCGCCTCTCCGTCAGCCTGTGTGTGTGTGTGTGTTTTTTTTTTTTTTTTTTTTAAATGCTCATACCGTGACCCCAGGAGCGGCAATATGCTTATTGATAACAAGGTCTTTTCTGATGTTCAACCCCGTAGGGTCCGAAACGTCAGTTTTGGTAAGGCGGAGAACCTTTTTTTTTTTTTTTTTTTTAATTTCCCCCCATTGTACGTCCCCTCCCACACATACCATTGTTTGCACGGGTTTTGGCATTTCGGGAAGCGCATCAGATTCGATTTCTTGTATCTTGCTCCGGGCGATGAAGGGTTTCAGGGTCATGGTGACAGCACCCGACACAGCTATGGCGCCCCGTCTCACCTCGCCAATGGGATCCTTGATTATCGTGATGCGAGCGTTACTGGAACCAGCGGCAAAGACACGGTAGATGTGAAAGTTCGAACCTTGGATCTGAGCGAACTGCAGCTCGCGGTGGGTGACGGAAAAGAACATTTTCGCGTTGGCGACGGTGGTTTTCACTTCAATGTACACCACAGTCACGATGCCAGTGTTGGGGTCCTTCTTCCTGACGACCAGGTCATAGGAGGCGCCTGTCTCTTCTACTTCGTTGACCCAAGAACACTCTTGGAGCGGGTTGGGTCGGTTCGTTAGGTATCGGTGAACAAACTGTTCCCCCCACCTCCCGATCTTTTTCAGCCCGTCGTCGTCGTCGTCGTCGCCCTGCTTCGGTTTCTTCTTGTACTGTTCCTGGTCGTACACGTTCGGGGCCCGTTTCCGCTTCGCGTCGTCGCCTTCTCTTCCTGATTTCTTGCCGCCCTTCCCGCTTTGGTCGTTCTCTCCCCACTTTTCCACGCCGGTTCGGTACCCAGAACCGTCGTTTTGTGTTTCCTTCCGTTCCCCTTCTTCTTGAAGCTTCATGACACCGGGCTGCGGGGCCCATCCTTCTTCGCTTTCGAATTTCACCATTTCTTTACCCACGGCGCCGGATTCAAACCTGCTTTCCATGCGCTGCAAACGGTCTTCTGCAATGTTCTTGCTGCCTTTTCCGAGTTGCTTCCCACCCTTTTTGCCGCCTGTATGAGAGGGTGCGCCTTTGGGCCGCGGTGGTGCCATCATCGAGTGAAGGTGGCTGTTTGCATCGTCTGCCATTGGGCATTTTTCCGTTTTGTGTAGCTTTGAACCGCACATGTAGCAGAACCCTGTTGCACTGCCGTCTTGTTCGATTATTTCATCGACACCAGAGGTCTCGACATCTGGTGCTTCGAATCCGTTTTTGCCAAGGAAGCCAAGCAGCTTCCCGTTCCCGTCGTACATTGCTGTCCTTCCTGACACGAGCTGGTCCGCAGCTGCCATTTGCCGTTTTGCTCTCTTGCCGCCTTTGCCACCCAGTCCCTTTCCTCCCTTCCTTCTATCTTTTCCACCCCCACCTTCCGACTCCAGTCTGGAAAGCATTTCATCCTCCCATTCGTGAAGAGCTTCCGACTGTCGCCCAATATCAGACTCGTAGTCCTTCGCAGGGCTGTGCTCCGCAAGGTACGCCTTCGGGTTTTCTGGATACGGTTCACAACCGATGATGAGCTTCACTCTCGCGGACTTTACAAGCTGGACCTTCAGCTCAGTTACGTTTTCCACAGGGATCTCGTTGCAAGCCAGGATGTGGAATCCAATAGGGAGCTCGTGCGGGTTCCGAGCAGCCGGCGTGTCTTGGGTGTGTCCGCGGATGGTCAACGTGCCTGACACAAACTGTATGCCTAGCTTCTCCTTCATGTTCTGGCGATGGATCGCCACGAACTGTGCTTTGCCTTCTCTCATCCATATGCGTAGGATCGCAAGAAGCGGGCGTTGTGCAAGGCTCACCTCCACCGCTCTCGGTAAGTTGTCGTTGATGTGTTTGTATTCGTGTTCATCTTCGTTCTTATCACCGCCTTTTCTTCCCTTCCCGCCGAACCCGCCTTGTCTTTCGTTGGCACCACCGTCGTCGTTGTTGTCTTCTTCGTTCATGTCTTCAGCCCGTCTGCGTTTCACACCATCGGCAGGTCGTGCAACCCCGTCACCGTCGTGGTCTCTTTTCCGTCCGGATGCTGGTTCGAGGTGTGGGTTTGTGTCCCCTGCGGTGTCACTCCTTTCACGTTCCGCTTTGTCAATTCCGATCTCAGCATCGAGCTGTGCTACCTCATCCCTCGTGATGGACGACTCTCTGTCAAGCTTTGCCAGCGAAGGGTTCCCGCTGGTCTTCGGGAACATTTCTTCCACACCAGACTGCGGTGTGGACACCAACACCCATTTCTCAACGTCGGGAGGGAGAGGGTGTATGTGCTTCTCGATCATGTAGATCTCCATCCCTTTAGGGTCCTCCGCTAGCTGCAGGACAACTCTGTGGCAGAACTCAAGCAACGCTTCCCAGTCAGCTTTTTTGGTGTAGACACCGGAGCCAGCGGCGGTGAGGACGCCCCTGAAGAACTCGCCCAAGACCTTCGAGTACTGCCTGGTGTGCGTTGTCTTCACATACAGTGTCCCGTTGGAGTAAATGACTGCGCATGTAGATGAAGCGTCGAAACGTTTATTTTTGAGGTTGACGGTTACCTTGCACGCCATTTCGTGTACGACACGGACGCCTGTCTCGTTGATGCACTCCAGCTCGGTCGAGAGCTGCTTCCACAAGGCGGGTATCTTTGTCAAGATGTACCGCTGCACATACGGCAGTGTGTTGTTGAGCTTCTCATGCAGCATGTTGGTGGCGTCCCATTCCAAGTACTTCGTTGACACTTCAATGTCTGACACCAGGCTGAGCTGCTTCACCGAAAACAACGAGACCAACGCTTTCTTCACCTGCGACAGCGGCACGCTCAGCACGATGATCCCCAGTTCTTGCTTCTTCAGCTCGTCGCCCAGCTGTTCTGGTAAGTCATTGATGAACAACCCGTCAGACACCGAAAACAACTGCGTCGGGCTGTGGAAGGTCTGGAAAAGCTTGGCCTCAAGCATGTCCTGGTGGTTGTGGAACCTGAGGGACGAACCTTCTTCAAGCATCTGATTCCAACACACCAGCGACTGCATCACGTATGGCACCACTGTGCCGGGCGGACCCGCGAGACCCGCGACAAATTTCACGTGCTCAGCAAACGTCGGCTTCAGACGAATCTTCAAAGACACAAACCACGACCTGAGCTCAGGGTAGTAAGAGGACAGGTGCGGCATGGCTATCTTGAGATCCTGCACAGACGGCAGGGCATCCTCCCACCACACGTCTTCCAACAGATTGAAGCTCCCTGTGGTGCCCGACACATCTGCGTTGCGGGCTGGAATGTAGACTAACGGCGACTTGCATATGGCCTCGCATTCCTCGTCTGTCAGAACAGCGTCTGCGAGGAATCGGTACACAGTCTGCATGTCCTCCAATGTTGTGAAGAACACGCGATGCTTTGCCTCCTTCTGCCATTTCTGCAGCGCCTTGATCACGTCATCAGCAGTCACGTCTGTCCGGATGCCTAATGTCTCAATGAACGACGTATTTTTGAGCGACAGGGACAGAGTTGGGAGGGTGTTTCTAAGGAGGTGGCTGGCTTGCTTGGACTCAATGAGAAGCCCGTGAGGCTTCTCTAATATGCCATGCGAAGTGGGCAGCCACTTGAGGCTCTGCAGCATCATTGCGAACGAGGACGGTAGGGATGTCTTGGCGGCCGTGTCGCTGGTGCCAACGAACGTGGCACGGCATTTGCTGCTGTACCCCCTGTGGTGCCAGTCCTTATCGAGTTGCTCTGCTATGCATCTCAGAGCGGACAGAATTGAAGCGCCCACAGCTGTGCCTTGGCATTCGGCTTCTTTCTCCACAAGCTTCGTGAGGATGTTCTCCAGATCCCGCATCTCGTAGTCGACCACCTCCGCACCACGTGCGGCAAACGGCCATTCGCAATTGGCCCACTTAGTCTTCTTGTAATCAGTGAACTTCACGTTCTTCTGCTTCACTTCGTAGAAGTACTTCACACCCAGTGTCTCCATCAACGAGGCCCAGTCGGTGTCCATCTCAAGGTACATATCTGACAGCAACACCCAGTCACAAATGTCTTTAGCATTGGGCATGACTTGCGGTAGATATTTCTTGAACATGTACTCGACCCTGCATGGGTTGCCGTACCCGACCGTGAACAGGATTGTGGAGTGTGCTGCGGAGACCAAGCCTTGGTTGGTCTCCAAGACGACGTGCTTGGCCAGCTCCTGCAGCATGGAGGGATGGACCTGCGACCTGTGGTGGTTGATGAAGAGGATGGTTGCCTTCAACATCTCCCTGTCGGCTTTCTTCCACTGTCCAGTAGAGTACAAGGGAAGGATGAACTTCTCGACCACATCGTGTGGAGACAGCGGGCGGACACCAATCTCTGTCAGAACTTGCTTTAGAGAACTGCGCGGGATGCCCTCCGGCACAGTGAAAAGCATCGTCTCGTCGAGCATCCTCATGTGGCTGAGGAACACGTCGTACCTTGGGTCAGTATCATCGGTTTTCGAGAAGAAGATCCCACCGTCCTTGAACGAGCTCCGCGCTGCACCTGTCAAGGGCATCACTTGCAGGGCACGGATCTCTTCCATCACAGCAGCACGCATGGAGCCTGTGGGAGTCGCCCCGCACCGCCCGTCAAGGCATGCATGCACACATAATAACCACCTTGCCAACCACTCATTCTTTGCACCATGTGTGGTATCTTCGTGGTTCTTGATCTTGTACTTAGCAATGTCAAGCAGATGCCCCAAACCCAGCACGTCGAGTCGCAAGTGCTGCGTCACGTCGCTTGACAGGACCACCTTCGGGTGGAGGTATCTCTTCCGCAGCGACGTCTGTATCTCTTCTTCAGGGGCAACGACTTCCGTCAGCATGCAGGGCTCGCCGCAGAGCGCATCGGGCAAGATAATGACATTCCCAGGACGCTCCCACACCCCTGTCGTCGTCAGAAGGCACTTAGCGTGCAGCATGGATCTGCGGACATCTTCAATCAAAGGCCTGAAAAAGCCTGTGACGCCTGTTCCGTAAGGAACGTAAGCGAGGAACGCAGAGAGCGCTCGATGCGCTTCGCTGTAGTGGTTTTTGAACGCCTCAAGGGACGCCATGAAAAGGGGTGCCACCTTGGAGCGCAACCACTGGTTCCATGGTGAGCCTGCGTCAACATCTTCTCGCGAGGAAGGGATTGTCCAATCACCTTGCAGGACAAACTTCAGACCGCATGACCTCAGAGGAAGGAAGGCAAACACCATCATCTCCTGCGCCTCGTCGTCAAGCTCTAACAGGGGGAATGCAAGCGCAAGTTCTGTCCTCGAAACGACGCCTCTGTTGTCACCTCGAGACACCTCTGGGACAAGCACGTTCCTCTGCACCAGCCACCTGCATGGCACGTCGTTGACTAGCACTTCCACAACGTCATTCCCTCTGTCGTAGCGCACCATCTTGCGAGTGGTGTTCTTCGCGTGGTCGGTGATCTCGATGCAGCGCAGCTTTCTAACGAACAGCAGAAGCGACGGATGAATGTCGTCGAGCTTCGACGTCAGCAGCTCCCTACGGTGCCCTGTTGCCATGTCGCCTGCCAGCGGCAGAACGATCTGAGTAGGGTGCGGCCCTCCTTTAGCCAGCTGGCGGTCTTTGTGTCCACCGTCCTCAAGCCATGTAGGCATGATGTACCCCATGGACCCAGTGGACAAGTCGAACTTGATATGGTACCCACTGCTGTGGATCTCAGGTGCGCTTGTGACACGGAAAACGGATTTGAAGCCGATTCCCTTCATACCAATGTAGCCTTCTGAGTTTGCCTTCGTGGAAGACCCCACATCGCACAGGGCACGGATGTTCTTGTCGCTGAAGCCAAGCTCGTTGTTGCTTACGACGACGGCGTTGGGTGTCACATCGAAGCACAGCCTGGGCAAGGCACCGTCGAGGTACTTGTTGTCATCGGCGTTCTGAATCAGTTCTAGCACGAAATGCACGTCCGAAGAGTACAGGTCGCTAGCAAGCCTCTCGATGGCCCTCCCTAAACGAGCGGAGGAAGTGTTGTGCAGCAGCTTCCCCTCGTCAGTCATGTCTGCACCCACTCCGAACTCGTACCTCAGGATCGAATTCACCACAGCACGAGGCTCCCCTGATGCCACTTCGACAACTGCACCTGGTTTATTCTCAATAGTCTGAGCCTTCTTAGCAGGCTCGTTCGCTTCGTTCGCTTCCTTCACGACTTCTTTCTTCTGTTCTGTCGCACCAACGTGTACTGCCTTCTCTTCAGCCACCGTATTGCATTCAGGCACTTCAGTCACCGTAGGGCGCGCAGACAGCAATGTGAGCCATCCTTCGTACTCGTTTTTCCACGTGGACAGGCCACCGCAGCACCCGATCTCGTGCAGGGCTTTCTTTTCTTCCGGAGTGGACACATGATAAATAGAGTTGAGGCCACCTCTGAAAATGCTGAGCAAGGGGTTGATGAAGACGGACTTGGCGAAGATCTTCGCTGCCGATCTCGGGAGAGTTGTGATGGCGTCCTTAACGAACAGTACTCTGCTGGAGTCAGCAACATGGTGCTTCAGGCCGGCCTGTACATATGCCGAGAGCAGCTCAGAGCTTGTCTCTCCATCGAGGTGCATGGCGAGGAGGATGCCCGCCGCTAGCCTTCCAGCACCATTCGTCACAGCTTCTTTGAAGTGGTCGGGGGAAGCCTCGCTGGGGAGCAGGTACACCTCTTCGGGTTTGTTTTTCCACAGTTTTCCATCGGTCATGAAGGGCACCCCGTTGGCTGACAAGAATGAGATTAGATCACCGAAGCTGCTCGCAAGGAGCGCGTCCCACTGCAGGGCACCCCGCAGCTCAGTCAGGATAGGGAAGTTCAGCACCTTCTTAATGAGCCCATCGCTTGTGATGCCGTGCACCTTGTACTCCGCGGCGTCGAGCGCAGACTTGTTCAATGTTGTGAAAGCACCAATGTGGCGCTTGATCGCACCAGTCTTCTGGGGCTCCACTGCCTGCAGCTCATTAAATCCACCCAACGAGTCGTAGTCACACGACGGGAGGTGGACAAGCAGTGCTTTCTCTAAGTGGTTCCGTTCCTCCTCTTCAAGGCTCCGTAGCGGAACAGACCCCGAGGCGGTGTCTAAGAAACTGCTCGCAGTTCGCTGCAACTGCTTGTCCACCGCTGACTTTTGCAGCAGAAGTTTCGAGAGGTGGTCTCTGCTGCGGATGAACTCCAAAAAGGTGCCTAGCTTGCACTCTAGGAACGATGTAATGTCTTTGCCAGCCTCCGACGCAAGGAGCGTAAGAGTCCTGTTCTCAAGTGCAGCCAACCGATCGATAATGTTCATATCAGCAGTGGCCGTCTGGATGCTGTCGAGGGCCTTCTCGACAATAGCGGCGATCATGTCGGAGCGTTCTGACTCAGGGAGGAGTTGCTCGTCGGCTGCTTCCTCGGAGTCAGCTCTGGTGGGGCTTGTGTTGTGGTGCGTGATGACCTTCACAGCAGCTTCAAGCACGAGAGCGGGAAGCGGACCCACTTTGTGGCACACGGCGTCGATGGACCCAGAGTGCACGTCGTTGATGGCGGCTTCTATCTTCTTCAATCCTCCGCTGGAGGCCCAATTCTCTTGTTTCATCTTCTTCAAGGTGTCGGATATAGTTTGCACGACATCGTCGCGGGTGGCAACGCCAAAGGACTTGTATGCTTCGACCTCCGTCTTTTTCTTCATGTGCTCCTCGACAATCCGCAGCTGCTCCGCTGCAAGGGAGCGTTGGGAGCGTCTTTCCGCACGCTTGGCGAGCTTTTTCTGTTGCGCGTCGATTTTCCTCTCCATCATGACGCCGATCACGTCCCGCTTGTTGTGCCTCACGGTGCCGGATGACGATGAAGAGCTCCCCGAGCTGGAGGACTCGGAGTCTGTGTCTGAGACGTCAGAGACCCACCCCTCGTCCACGGCAGGGCGTAGCAGTTTATGGATGGCAGCGATGACACTGCTCTGTTCGGCTGCCGATGCCGTGTGTGGTGATGTGTACACTGCGTGTACATCCCGTGACCTGACGCCCAGCAGGGGGTTCCCTGGTTGCGGTTTTTGATTCGTGTTCAGGATGCCCACCAGCCATTTCACGAGGTTGACGTTCTTCTCGCTCATCTGATCAAGTTGGATGTCCGCCTTTGCGATCTGTTCCTTGAGCCGCCGCTTCTCGACATCGATGGCTTCAATGAGCACACGCATGTTGCGGACCCACACACCGAGCTCTTCGGCGGAGTGTACTTCAGTTCCGTACATTCCACCAAAACCAGTGATGACCTCTTTGAGGGACAGCTCGTCGGCTTGGCTGTAGATATAAGCAAGGAGGTCGCAAACACGGACTTCGGGGGGTTCGTTAGCAAGCTTAACACCGTAGTACTGAATGACACACGGGTTCTCGTGGATGGAATGGTACAGCCCGAGGTCCTCCCAGTGCCGGGTGCCGTTGAGAGCGGCCACCTCGCGTTTAAGCTCGTAGAGGGTGAGGATGTCCCGAGAAGAGAAGACAGCGTGGATTGTATTGTCGATTTTTTTGCATTTTTCGATGTAGTCGCCCAGCGTGGGGACGGCGTCGATGGGGGTTTCAAGGGCGCGCCATTCTTGTACTCGGAAGTGCAGTGCGACGCACCTAAGCAGTCTCGGAACTGTCATACTCGCGCATCTCCCTGTGGGGTCTTGCTTTCTGTTGGCCTTTGTGATCCGCAGGACGCATTTCACGTATTTGTCCACTTCTGTTCTGATCTCGTTTTTTCCCATTAGCAGCCCCTCTGGGCCTTGTGGGATGCAGTCATAGTCCACTTGTCCACCGCTCACATCGCCACCTGCATACGCCTTTGCGAATAGGTCGTTGTTCAGTAACCGGCTGCTGCGGTCCATCTCAAAGCCGACCTGGGTTGAGCGGTTGTTAGGTGTACGTGAAGAATTAACAAAAAAGGGTACAAAAATTGGGCCCTGTATAAACACGTGCACGGAGGTTTCGAGAGGTGCTTCGTCAACAGGGTACCAACCATGGTGTTTCAATCTCTTTCGGGTTTTCTCTTTTCCATTTTTCTTTTCTTCTTTTTATATTTTTAGACATCATCCCACTTATCCCTTATTGTTCATTGCCATTCAACGTTCCGGGTGATACGCTGCTCATTACGCACCCCACTTTTTTTTGATCCCCCCCCCCTTGCCCGTGCTATGAGACGCTTTTCTCTGCAGGGGGAGGGGGAGAAGAATATTACGGAGGAGAAACTGAATTTAGGGCCTTTGAAGAAAAAAAAAAAAAAAAAAAAAAAAAAAAGGGATTTTCAATAAAAAGGAAAGACGCGCGCTGATGACAAAACAAGCGCAAACCCGGCATGAATGAGCGGCCTCCAGTGGTGGAGAGTGCGTGGAGCAATGTTCTGAAGCCTTGGGGATTCAAGGATCAACTTTGGACGCGCCAAGTACAACCCTGACTCCAACAATTCAGTCCTGGATCTCAGTGTAAATGAGTCCCACATCTATGCCGTCGATACCGAGAGGCCACCGTGCTTCCGCACCTTGCACACCCCAAACCCTGAAAACGCGTTAAGACAACTTCTTAGACAGAAGAGGTTCTTGTCTCCGTCCTGGTACTCAGAGAGGGCTGTACGCTGCCGTTTTAATCTCATTTTTCGCAAGTTCAACATCTGTTTCCAGACTTTTTAAATGAACTCCCCTTGTTACCTGTACACATTGTACACACTTGCTGTGGTGGCATTCTGCCCGTTTTTACCCCGCCCACAGTATCAAAATTGCTAAATTGGACCCCCCCCCCCCCCCCCCAAGGTCGGTGTGCATCAGGTTAAAAAGAAAGCTGAGGAGGGGATGAGTAATAGATAAAACCATTCTTTTAAATTTTTTGTTTTTCTTTATTCAGGGAAGGGTTTTTTTTTTTTTTTTTTTTTTTTTTAAATTCCTACAGGACAGGGTCAAGCTGCGTTGTTTCAGAACGCTTGGTCCTCACACCGGAAAGGTTGCTTCTAACAGGCTCGGAGAGGATGGGAACATTTTGAGCGCTGGTGGGAATGGATTCAGAATCGGCAAGACGACAGTGGAATTTTACAGCGGACATGTTGGCAGGTTGGAAGGCCTCCAAGGTGGTGAGCTGAAGGGTTGTTCTGATGGGGTTTGTCCCATCGTGCGTTGCGTTCATAGAAGCTGAGGCAACGTTGTACTGCTCACGGGAGAGGGGCCACAAGGCAGACCGGAACTGTGTTCCTACGTCAAGACCCTGTGAGCCGATCAGGGTCGCGTCGTGTGCCCTCCAAAACACTTTCAGTAAGTACCTATAAGACACAATGTCCTCCTTGAACTTCACCATGACCGACTCTGCGTGGCCCGTCTTGCCCACTATAACGTCTTCTTGGCTGGGCATCTTGTTCCACCCGCCTATGTACCCGAGCACCACAGCCTCCACCCCGTCCAGTTTGGCGTAAACATCTTTCAGCTTCCAAAAACACCCCCCCGAAAAAATAGCCTCTTCGCACGATGTCATCGGCAACAGGCAAGCAGCCATCGCAAGTAAGAGGATGACTTTCATCCTTTTTTTTTTTTTTTTTTTTTTTGTAAAAAAATCCTTTTTTTTTCCTCCACCGATGTATCTCAAAAAGGGGGGGGGGGGGAATGAGAAGGGGAAAAAAAAAATGTGACTTGATCGAATTGTAGTTTTTTTTTTTTTTTTTTTTTTTCCTTCGTTGTCGTAATACTGTTATTATTATTTTTTTTTCCCTCTACCTCCCTTCCCACTCCGTTGCCTATTTCCTGTTCTTCGACTTGATTTTCTTGTTGTAGAACGCAAGCTCGGCGCCCTCAAGGATGTACCCGTCGGCCCTGCCGTCCTGGCCGGGGCGGGACGAGACCTTTGCAAGAACCTTGCCCCTGCGGAGTTGCTCTTGGAGGGGTTTCTCAAGGTTGGAGGTGCGAGAAGCCCAACGGGCCTTACGGGACTCAGAGGGCACAATGGTCTTGTCTCTGGGGGCGATTTTCACACCATAACGCTTGTAGTACCAGTTACGGAAGGGGGAGCCGTCGATTTCCAAAATAGCGCTTTTCACAAGCGATTTGGTCCTGATCAGCTCGTTGCTGGTGGCATTGAATACGACATCGAGAATCCTTGCCTTCCTGGTGCAGCTCTCGCTGCCCCACGAGAAGTTACCAGTGTCGAGCCTAAGCGCCCTGTGCTTCTTGTTTCCGCCCCTCGTTCTCACAGTGGTCACCCTCTGGTTCCCCATAACCAACTTCGTGTTGGCGGGCACCCTCCCGAGCTCATACTTCCTTTTCTTCTGGTGGATCGACTTCTTGCCACCAGTCACTCTGCGCTTGTGCAGGCTGCTACGGGTGATACCCATTTTTTTTGTTTTTTTTACAAAACTGATTGAATTTTTTTTTTGGGGGGGGGAATAATATAAAATTAATACATTGTTTTTACACGGGTTTGAAAGGGTGGGAGGCTACAGGCACCCTTCTAAAAATCAGTGGCCTTTTTTTTTTTTTTTTTTTTTTTTTTTTTTTCTGTCTCCGTCCGGGTTTTTGACATGGGAAAAACAATTTTGTATGCATAGCTCATCACCAATGGTGGTTTTCTGCGACGTCGCTAAAATTTCAGTTGTGCGACAAATTTCAGTTGTGCGACTTTTTTTTTTTTTTTTTTGTCCTCATCCCGTAGCTGCAATATGCCAGATTCTCTTTCATTGTCCCCGACTTTAAAAACCGAAGCTTTTTTTCCACCTCAAGAAGTGTGACCGGTAAAGCCCTGCATTTCTTTACAGAGGTAACTAACTTGCCCATGTGCTTAGGGGCTCTGTGCAACTGGTTTACAAGGCAGGGAGAGGTCCTGGACAGGAAAAGACCTCGAGAGCTCAGAAGTGGTTTCGGAGCTTGAGGGGCAACTCGTCTTCCTGACGCTTTTCGCTTTTTCGCTAAAAGTCTGGGAGTGACCCCTTGAAAACCCGGCTCGAGTTAAGTAAAAAAAAAAAAAAAAAAAAAAAAAAAAAAAAAACACTTTCTTCCTTTTTTTTTTTTTTTTTTTTTCTTTTTTTCCCCTTAGTTCTGTCCAGGGACTCGGCCGGCAATACCGCTTTTTCGTGTTATAGAGGTGGTGGTGGTGGTTGTTGATGCGGTTGAGGGGACGGGGTGTTGTTGTTGTTGTTGTTGCTGGGCTTTTTTGTTGTTTTGCTGTGCAGAGATTTCCGAGAAGAAGTCCGCCTTTGTCAGATTGTTCGGGTTGCCAGGGCCGGGCATGGCCCAGACTGTGGGCTTCAACATCGTGCCGTGCTGGTTAATCCCATATTTCTTCAGTATGTTCGGGAGCATATCGGGGTTCGAGAAATCCCGCCTCCCGCTGAGCTGCTGTGTTATGCTCTCACCGTTTTCCTGCATTCTCTTGAGGTACTCTTCCACCACCCCCGCCAGTTTTTCATTGCATGTTCCCCCCACTACTTTCGGGAACCCTTCCAAATTATCGAGTTCACTGATATCGGCGCAGTCCTCTTCATCCTCTTCGTCGCTGATTTTCTGTTTTTTCACCTCACTCTCGTTTCTTTCTCCTTCCAAGTCTCGTTTCGAATTGGCCGCCATATGTTCTCTTTCCCCCTTTTAAAAAAAAAAACTTTTTTTTTTTCTCCGTTCTTAAAAAAAGAATGGGATGAAAAAAAAAAAAAAAAAAAAAAAAAAAAAAAAAAAGAAGATAAGACAGGAAAAACGAGGGGGGAGAGAAAAGATGGAAGGTTATGTGTTAAGTAAATAATGCTGTAAAAAAAAAAAAAAAAAGAAAAAGAAGAAAAAAAAAGAGGAAGGGGTGCCTTAGGGTAGGGGGACACGTTGCCCTTTCCAGGTGGCTTTTTTTTCCTCTTTTTTTTTCTCCCTTTTCTTGTTTCCCCCCCCCTTTTTTTTCTTCCTTCTTTTTTTTTTCTTGCGTGTTTGCGTGTTGTGTTTACCTTCTTTTTTTTTCGTCGTAAAGTAAACCATATCCAATAGCACCCCCCCCCCTTTTTTTGTTCCCAACTTCACAAAAAAAAGAAAGGATCAGAAGATTACAGAGGTGGTGGTGGGGGGGAGAAAAAAAGCTTTTCTATTGTTTCTTGTTCTTTCGTATTTATACTTCTTATGTTAAACTGCACCCCCCCCCCCCCCCCCCCCGTTTCTCTCTCCTAACTCTGCTTGTCAGCAGTTTTTTTTTTTCTTCCTAAGAATCCTTTCTAAAATAAAATAAAATAAAATAAAAAAAAAAAAAAAACAAGAAAAGAACAAAAAGATAAAAAGACACACACTAAAAAAAAAAACAAAACGAAAAAAAAAAAAAAGAAATTATATAACCCCCCGCTCAGCTTCGTTTAAAGACACCCTGGAGGTGGCCGCGGGCATCAAGGATATCTTGGTCAGACTGCCGTGTTTCATCATCTAGTTCAGAGAAACACCTGTGCATAAGAGAAAAAAAAAAGTAAAAAAAATAAAAAAAAAATATTTCCCAACCCTTCCACATACGCCTCAAATTCCTGAAAGTGCTGCCTGGCAAGTTCAGGCTCGTCATTGTTAAAAAGAGTAATGGCGTAATTGAGTTCGAAAAGGTGGTCGCGTTCCATCGAAATCGCTTTTTCATATGCAGAACAAGCATTCTCGAAATCGTCAAGACGGCTGTGTGTTTTTTTTTTTTTTTTTTTTTTTTTTATAAACATACTTCAAAGTTATCGCCAAATACATATAAGATGACGCAAAATCGGGTTTCAAATTTATGGACGCGCTGAAATAGTGAAAAGCGGACGCGTATTGACCAGTATTGAGATACACAAGCCCGAGATTGTAGGCTATGATCCACTCAAAGGGAGATAGATACAGAGCCCGCTTTAAACAAGCGATTGCGGCTATGTAGAACTGTTTCCCGAAGAAGCACATTCCGATGTTGTTCCAAAGCTGCGCCGAATTCGGTGTCTGCACCGCGGCGATCCTGTACTTCGTCAGAGCGACATCCATGTCAGAATGGTCTTGAATAATGGACCCGGCTGCCAGGATAGTCTTTGGGTTTTTCGGGTCGTGGGTCAACGAGTTCCCGAGGTAATCGAACGCCTTGAAGTTTTCGCTTAAACGGAGATACAGCAGCCCAACTGTTGTAAGCAATTCAGGGTTTTCCGGAGAATAATCAAGGGCTTCCAAGTAGATTTCGATTGCCTCATGATATTTGTCTTGCAGTGTGTACAGTTTCCCAAGTTGCATGTAGGTCGCGTCGTGTCGCTGGATCACATTTGCCTTCACGAATGTTTCCTCTGCTTTTTCATAGTTTTTCAGGTATAAGTAACATAGACCCATGTTGTGAGCAACTTCCCAGTCCTCTTCACTGAAGGCTCTGGCTTCCTCATAAATACCGATTGCAGCGCGGTGTTTGCCCAGGAGGTACAGGCTGCGGCCTACTTGTTTCAGATTTGCGACGTTGTGCGGGTTTAGTACCGTTGCGGCTTGAAAGAGTTGCAGGCTTTCTTGTAGCTCACCGTTTGCTCGTTTTATAAGAGCTTTTATGTATATTGCATATTCGCAGAGACCCTTACAGTCCTGCAGTTGCTCTTCAATGAGGACCAGGCACTCGAAGTAGTCTTGTCTTGTGTACAGTAGGTGGATCAGCCAGTTTCTCCGTTCGCGAATGGACGCGGTCCCCGATGCGGGTGCCCCGCTTGCCGTGCTCCCTGTCAGGCTTACGGAGCTTCCCTGTCTTAACAGTTGTGTGGTTGACCCTGCGTTGCTCCCTGTTTCGCTCATTTTTTTTTTGTTGGGGGGATTTTTTTTTTCCTCCCCCTCTCTTTTTTTTGTGTGCGGGGGGGGGGGGGGGGGGGGGGATGGAGAGAACAATATTTTTTTTTCTAAAAAAAAAAAAAGAGCCGTAACCAGGGGGAGTGAGAGAGACAGAGAGATTGAGAGAGAGAGAGACAGAGAGAAAGAAAGAAGATGTCCTTGAGACGCGTGTTTTGTGTGTGTTTTTTTTTGGGGGGGAAAGGTTTTGTCTTTTTTCTTTTTCCTTTCGTTTTTTTTTTTTTCTTTTTTCTCTCTCTCGCTCTCTTTGTTCTCGCCCGGCCTGATTCGCTGCGAAGGTGCCAGAGAAAAAAAAAAAAAAAAAGGTAAAAAAAAAAACAATAAAACAATAAACAATATAAAAAAAAAAAAATAAACAGTACCAGATCCTAAAGGGAGGGGGTGGGGTAGGGGGGGGATATAAAATAAGTTGTTCGGTTTCATTCAAAAGAGTTATTTTACCAACGAAAAAAAAAAAGAAATAAGAGATAAAGAAAGTTAGTGTTGGTGGCGCCCTGCACAAGCTACAGCGTTGCGTCCTTAATGCGTGCGGTGTGCGCTCAGCCACGAGGAGGCAGCGGCGAACAACACATCTGATGTTATCCCCACCAAACACAACAAACAAAAAAAAAGACTTTCTTTTTTTTTTTTGGAACATCCTATAATTAATTGCGTTAATTAGTACTTTTGTTCGCCTATGTAATATATTTCTTTTCTTTCTTTTTTTTTTCTCTCTTCTTTTTTCTTGTCCGTCTCCTCGCACTTGCCAGGGATGAGTTTCCCCTGGGGAGCAATTCGTGAAGAGAAGAAGTAAAACCGTTGTAACCATTTTGCAGGTGCATCCTGGTGCCAATTGTTGGGCTTGCTTGTTTGTGTCAGCCGTGGATGGCATCTCTTGTTTTCACTCCATTCAAATAGCTCCCACTTTTATTATCGGTGGTGGCGGATTAAATCCGAAAAAAAAAGTTTTTTTTTTTTTTTTTTTTAATATATTTCCTGGCGAATAAAAGCACTACTAGCGGTATAGTTCTTTCTTTTTTTTTCTTTCTCCTTTTTTTTTTTTTTTTTTTTTTTTTTCTTTTCTTCTTTCCTCACTTCCGAAACTGATCGGAAGGCGCGGGAGGGGGGAGGGGGTACGGAATTAGAAAGAGAGAAGAAAAAAAGAAATATTTATATAAATTATTATGCAGAACAAACCATAAACAACACCGACTGAGGTCCTCTCTCCTCCCTCTTCATTCTTTCACTTTCCCTTCCATTTTTACTTTTTTTCATTCATTCGCCCCGATTTTTTTTTTCTTTTTTTATAATTGACTCGCGCCAGAAAGTTCCCTACAAAGACTGATTTATTATTATTATTTTTTTTTAAACTTTATTATTATTATTTTTTTTTTTTAATTCACTCGTCCCCAGTCCAATTAAAGGGACCGAGAAATATCAGCAAACACGAGAAAAAATAATAATAATAATAAATACCACTGACGAGGAAAGCCTGCGTCGGATGGCTTTTTTTTTTTTTTTTTTTTTTTTTTTTTTCCTGGCAACCTCAATTGCAAGTCTTAAGGATAATGATGCCCTCACTGCAGGCAAAGAGATGAGGGGAATGAAGAAGTAACCAATTTTCTTGCTCTTTCAACTTCATTCTACTTGGGGGGAAGAAAAAAAAAAAAAGAGAGAAAAGGGGGCGCAACACGGGGTTAACTGACTAAAAGTTTGTGTCCAAGATACCATATTGTCATTTGATCTGGCCCACAAGGGGACCGATTCAAGCAACAAGGGAGGGAGGGGGGGTGGTAAGGAAGAAAAAGAGGAAGAAGAAAAAGAGAGAAAGAAAAAAAAAAAACCCCTTTATTTTGCCGATTTTGTAGCTGGCTCCTTTAAAGAGCGTGTAGGGGGGGGGAGGGGAGAGGATCGAATCTGCAAAACGCAAACAAGAAAAAAAAAGAAGAAAAAGAAAAAAACAGACTTAAAAAAAAAAAGTTTCTTTTCATTAGTTTCATAGAAAGAAGGAAGGGGGGAAATGGAAAGAACGCAAACAAGAAGAAAAAAAAGAAGCTATTACGTGCTTTTTTTTTCCCTCATTTTTTTTTTTTTTTTTTTATATATTTCCCTCCCCAACGTCAAAGCTTGTTTAGACATTCGTAAGACTGTCTAAAAGTTGCTTTTTTTTTTTTTCCTTCTTACAATGGCGAGAAATGGACTCAGCTAGTTGTTTTACACTCCCCTTGCTCCTCTCTTTAGTTCTTTAGAGTGAAATGCATTAGATCCATGGAAGACCCCGCTTTTCCAAGTACAAAGGAGGAAAAAGATTTTCTTTCTCCTGTCAGCAAACGAAGTGAGGGGGAAATTGAGCATAAGTACCCCCCCATAAAAAAACCTTTTTTATTGTTTCCTACCCTTTTGGGTGCTCTTATGAGGGGAAGGGGGAGGAATACGGGCATTATTTTTCGATTCCTCTTTTTTTTTTTTTTTTTAATTTTTTTTTATTTGTTGTAAGGCTAGCTGGTGGTGGTAAAGTATGAATGAAATAGCAGAAAACCTTTTTTCCATTTTCTTTTTTTTTTCTTCTTCTCTGATCAAACAGGTAATGGGGGGGGGGGGGGGGGGGGGGGGCTTCCTTCGTAGTGGCAAAATC